>JAQMWT010000642.1:0-99833 GCA_029834535.1 Chrysophaeum taylorii | reverse complement strand
AGAGGCATCGTGGCAGAAAGAAACAGGAGAGATCAGGGTGAAGTCACGAGGTGAGGTAACGAGCACAAAGCCGGAGGAAGGAAGGAGCTTCCGTACTGCGGGTGAAAATATCGCTAAGGTTGTGAAGGCGGGGAATGTGTTGGAGATCAATAATGTGGTTGCGATGATATTCGGCGGTGCTGTAAAAGCGAATGTCAATATGGCGGGTGCGCCGTGTGAGACATTGGAGACGGACTTGGGTGACGGTGGTGCTATTATCGACATACATTGGTACTGTGTGACGAGGGAGATCAAAGTCATCAAAAAGTTTGAGAAGCCAAGAGAGCTCAGCAGTAGCGGCGTAAAGAGCGAGCAATTCAGCTTCAAAAGAAGAGCGAGCAAGTAAGTACTGCGAGCGGGAGCAGTAGGCGATCATAGAGCCAGCAAGGAGAAAACAAAAATCAGTTGTGGAGTGGCGGTCATCAGGGTCGTCGGCCCAGCTGGAGTCGGAATAACCACGGAGTCGAAGGGTAGAATCGCGACCAAGAATAAGGGCAAGATCCTGAGAACCGTTGAGATAACGCAGAGTGTGAGATAAAGCGTGCCAGTGAGGTTTACCAGGATTGTGGGGAAAACGCGCACACTGATTGACGGACCAAGTGATATCAGGGCGAGTCATGATGGAGATAAATAGGACACAGCCAACAATACGACGAAAAGGGATACGCGCCATGAAGATGTGATCTGGAGAACCAGGAGCAGGACAATCAGCCGCAGAAAGACGAAGACCTTTGGGAGCGGGTGTCAGTTCAGGTTTACTGTTGATGAAGCGATGTTCGGTAAGGATTTCACGGTTAGCATGGGATTGGTCAAGAGTGAGCGTGCGGCGAGGGCGGTCACGCATAATGCGGAGACCAACGTAATTGGTGAGATCAAGCCCATTGACGGCAGTGAAGGTTTTGAAACGGAGGAAGAAGGCTTGGTAATGGCCAATGAAATGACGAGGGTGCGCCACAAGAAGATCATCAACGACAAGAACGAGACGTAGGACAACGGTAGAATTAAGCACGAGCTTGTAATTGCAAGTGTCACCAGATCCGCGGACGAAGCCACAATCATTGATAAGGAAGCGTTCCAAATAAAGCCACCAATTGCGACAAGCTTGTTTGCAACCATACCAAGAGCGACGGAGCTTGTAAACGATTTTGGAACCATCGGTGGGTTGGCGAGGAGCACAGCAGATCAAGCTGTGGCGCGAAACGGATGCTCGATAGGAGCTCGGAGCTCGCGGACACGTCCAACTTGTGCAAATCCCAGTCATGAACAGCGACAAAGGTTAGAAAGCCGGATCGTGACGATGTTAGCAACCGGCGCGGTCCGCGTCTGGAGATTTAATCAACGCCGTGAACCGGCTCGTGCGTGCCTGCCGCGGGGAAGCGGCGCGAGCCTTGTCGATTCGCGCCCGACGGCCCATCTCGACAAATGCGCGACGATCAACGTCAGAATCCACAACTTCCCAGCAACCGAGCGGAAGCGAACTCATCCGATCCGCAAAAAGCTGACCGACCGGACCGAAGCTTGCACGATGGCTGTGGGAAGCGTAGCCTTCTCAGTCCCGCATGATTCGTCTGAGCTTGCAACTAGTCTGACGTCTCTGGTTGCAAGGTCTGAGCGACAAATTTTCGTCATCTGGACGGCGAAGGCGATTCGCTGCCACCTGGGTGGACTACTGAGAGCCTTGTCCGCGGACGGCAGAGTTCTCGCGTGTGCATGGACGGTCAAAAAAGTTTCGGTCAACATTGACATCAACTGAAGAGACCTAATGCAACCCTAGGACCACGAGGCATGGTTTAGCTGAGCTTCACAACGACAAGAGGGGCGGAAGCGACAGCTAGGACGGCAGCTCGACATTGCGACAGGTACGGTGAGAATACGGAGGTTTCTAGCGACATATCGCCGGGACGAGGAGGAGGAAAAGGGAAGGAGATGACGCACAATCAACGCAATCTAACTTTGAAGCGAGTCGGAGAAACGAGAAGCGACATAGGAAGCAGAATCGACATTCTCATGGCAACAGCGCGTGACGGTTGTGTTTTGTTCCAGTTATATGCATGGTCCTTTGCCTCTCCCCGCTCCTTTCTCTTTGCAGCGCGCCCGTATTGGGCAACTGCTAAGTCAGGGTTCGTGAGCAACACAAAACAAAAGACAAGGGAGCAACGGCGGAAGATAAACGAGGGTCGTAATAAAATAAGTCAGGAAAACGAGAATCCACAAGAGCCGGAGGAAGGGGTTGAGTGACAGAGACACGCAGATCAAAATTTTCATCAAAAACAATCAATCGAGTGTGGATGACGGGACCACGCGTTGAAGCATATGCGATATCCAGGGCCTGCAGCGGGATACCCAATAAAGATACCTGTTATAGCTTTGGTAGGCCATTTGTCGCCAGTAAGAATTGCAGCAGGACAGCCCCAAACACGAAGAAAATCGACACGGGGGAGAGTTTCACGTAGCATTTCATATGACGTCATATATCCAGGGTTAGAGGCGTTTGGCATGCGTTCAGAGATGAAGTCAGCCGTTTCCGTGGCCCAACGCCAAAAATCAGGTGGACGGTGCGCATGCATCAAAAGAGTGCGAGTAATATCAGCAGTTGCGCGATGAGAGCGTTCCACAACACCAGAAAAAGCGTGCGCCTGTGAAGTTTTGGACTGAGCTGCAGGAGCACGTTTGAGAGCGATGTTGTTGCCCAGACAGAAGGTTTCGAATTGGCCCATAAGAGAGCGGTCACGATCGGTGTAGATGAGGGCAATGCGATATCCACATGGGCGAACCACGGTAGACAGAAAAAGTTCGAGTTGACGAGCGTTCGTAAGTGCATCGTGTCGTGGAGCAAAGTAACGTGTGCGGCGGCGCGTATGATCATCGACAAACGTGAAGACCGCGCGGTCTTGATAAATGAAGGATGGGACGCCTGCAAACATGAGATCGGCGTGGATAATAAGGTAGGGCGCAACGGCACGTGGACGAGATAAAGGCTCGGAGGCAGGAAGCGAAGTGGAAGCGGAAGCATGTGCTTTACGTTGGCCAACATGCGCAGCATGCATTTTACCTAGAGAACGAACACCTGCTACCATGTGACAACTGGAATGGGGCGTTAGACTAGCGATAAGGGAATGGCGTAGGGATACTAGATACGGGTAAGTGTCATAGCTTCCTCACAGAGGGTGTGTGGTTCGCCTCGAGAGAGATTGCCACCCCTACGCCATCGCACCCTAACAAACAACCGAGACTCCCGCTTTGTCCACCCGATCTCCTCAGCGCAACCAGGCACGCAACTCAAATAACACGTATGACGCACATCATTATTGAGCGCGGGCGTCGCGCTCGTCTGAATTGATTACATGTCGATATGGCACTCCTCAAAAAGGCCGAGTTCGGCGAACGATTTTGTTCATAGGAAGCGTCGCTAGGTCGCGAGGTGAGCTTGCCGCGTGATGTCAGTGCTAGGCACGCACGATGTGAGTCTCAAGTTGAAGGCGTAATCTTGCATGTCGGTCTCGAGTTAAAAAGAATGATGAGTCGACTCCAGGAGATTGGTGCACACGTGGGCCCAGATGACGGTGATCGTTGTAGTAATGATCGTTGTAGCAGTATCTTCGCGAAGTATGACCGTGACAACGTGAGGATCGAGGGGTGAAGTATGCTCACAGGGAACCAGCCAGATAGGTGCCGAATGAATCCGTTCAAATCGAGGGAAACGAGGTGAACTAAGAAAAAAAAAGCACAAGACGGTGGCATAGCGGGGTTCAAAATATGTACACGAGGAAAAAGCCACAGGGTCGTGTCGCCGAGAAAAGACGTTCAAACCGAGAAGTTTTTAAGCTTCGTCGGCGTCCGTATTCTTTGCATCCTCGGCTTCCACGTACTCGACAGTCTTGGCCGAGATTGGGACATACTCGGCGGACTCTGCGACGCCGATGGGTGCGGGCTTGTACGCAGCACGCTTCTTCTGCGCGATGTACCACGCGTCCTTGTTGTTGATCCAGAACGGGAAAACAAGGCACCAGGCACCAAAAATAGAGCCGATGGTGACAGGAACGTAGTTGAACCAGAACGCGTTGCCAAAATTAGCGCGGTGGTCAAGGTAGTACCCCCCCGTAATGATGCCGGCAGGAATCAGGAACTCGTTGACGACAAGGTGATCAAAGCCAGAGGAGATGAAGAGCTCAATGGGAAGCCTGTGGATTTTGGTGAACCACATCAACACGGGAACAACGTACCAGATCATAAAGAGTTTGGAAATCGGCTCCGTGGCAATCATCTGGAGCCTGCGAGATCTTCGGTCACGTTGAGCACGCACCAACACTCACCAAATAGCCAAACAGACCATCCAATTGCAGCCCCAGCCGCGAAGGACCGAGGTCCAGAAGTTGGCAGTGCACTTGGCCGTGGCCGCGTTCATCACCTTGCAGATGTTCGCGAGCGCGTAGTTGGAGCGCGAGCAAAAGTCTCCAGCATAGTCGTCGCGGAACTCCTGCTGGGAGGAGTAGTAGATGGTCTCGATGTGCTCGAGGCTGTCCTGCGGGTCCCAGCGGCCGGACGCGGGGAGACCCGCGTCTCCCTTGATCTTGACCGTCTTCATGAGACCAGTCTGCCACGCGAACATCGTGAAGTGGAGGAATGCACCCGCGAGGTTGCCCCACCACACAATGAACCAGTTAAGAAGAAGTGCCTTGATCTGGCGCGGGCGCTCCTCGGGCGAGGCAGCGAGGACGCCAAAGGTACAGAACATGTAGTTAGCCGTGATGAGCTCCGAGCCCTGGCACAGCACGATGAAAGTGAGGCCGAAGGGAATACCAAAGCCCGCGAAGACAAAGTTGTTGATGCCAGTCGTTGCGCCCCAGCGACCACCCACTTGGCACGACATGAGCACGCCGAACGACAGCAACAGACCGGCTTGGAGAGAGAGCAGCAGAGTGATCAATGGTTTTTTGAGCATCCGTTCGTGGACGACATCGCCAACCTAGCGCACCAAAGCTCACACATAAGAGTAACGAAAAGAGTGAAAGGAAAGGATGCGTTCGTGGACTCAGAAGATAACCTGGATAACCATGCTCATGACTTCGGGTTGCGTGTTGAACACCCGTTTGACATTTAAGTAGCGAAGATTGTCGTATGCCGCCGGGCGAGGTTCAGTGTGCGCCGTCGTGTGGTTGGGTTCGACCTTTGGAAAAGAAGATGACACAGATAACGAACGGCGCTAATGATTGACAACCCAGAACACGTGGACAGACGCGACGTGCGATAAACAAAGCGAAGACAACTTTCGAAAGGTTGCCACCGCTCCGACCGGGGCTTGGGATCTTCGACGCGATGGTTGGCCGCTCCTCGGCATCGATCGCCACCACAGCCTAGGTGACATTTGAGCAATTGAGCTCGCCAACACGACGTAGGCCTTTGCGACGGCGGGCGTGGACTCGCCGGTGCTCCTCGACAAGATGGTTTCGCTCTCCTTGGAACTTGCCTTGAGCTCTCCGTAGCTTGCCATCATCACTTCTCGCGGGTCTTCGTGGCGAGTTCAGTTGTCCTACACGATGGTCAACTTAGCTCGGCTCGGCCGTGCAAGTTCATCTCTCCTTGCCAACATAGCTTGAACTTTGCGAAAGTGGGCGTCGATGCGTCTTGGTTCGCCATCGCGGAGGCAGCTCGTGCGCAAGAGGAAGTTGGCCTTTCCTCGAAGCGAGGAGATAGAAACAGAGAAAAGCGCGAGATGCCGAGCACACGAGCCTTTCCGGCAAAGCCTTAGGCTTAGAATAAGCATCGGCAGCGGGTGGGAGCTCGGCGACGCTTGGCTCAAGCAGCCGCAATCGCAAACCACAACGACATCGACCATTTCGAGGCGCGGCGAATTTGCAATCCGACAAGATTGGCACGGTCGTGACGCTCGCGGGTGCGTATCGATGAGAGATCGCTCGAGGCATCGGGGTGCACATCAACGAGAGATCGCTCGACTCCGTACTCGCGGCCGAGCACCTTAGAGATCATCAGAAAGTGCGACGCGTCACGTGCCCCTGGAAGCTGTTCGTTTGCTCGGTGCTCGCGAGAGGACGAGATGTTCGTCGCCTCATCGACGTCGACAGAGGCCTCATCGAGATGTAGTATCCCTCGCGCGCTTGTGGACGATCTTGCTGACGCCGGCGCCGCCTCGTCGGCAACGAAATCGGCCCCGCTCGATGTCCGCCACGCAGCTCTCGCGCCCGGCGACTGAATGTGAACTCGACGGAGCGTCGGGATTATATCTCTCCCAAGTTCCGATAAAACTTCCCGCGGAGCTCTGCCGTAGAGAGCTTCTCCACCACACACGGGACCGGGTGCAAGAGGACATGTGGAGCGATGACAAGGGGAAATTTCAGTACATGGGGATGAAGAAAGCGCGTACAAAACAGAAACGATTTCGAGACACAACAGACGGCGTCAGACGCGCGACCATTCGGCCGACGTCCGCACAACACGACACAAAACGAGGCCTCGGGTCTTGTGAAACGCGGTCGCATGCGTGCGCCATTGGTGAGTAGTCGCTGCTTCTTCGAATGGCTTAAAATAGAGACGACTGTTGGGAATCCTTTTTTCACGTCGCTTCAACGCGGAATGGTTATGATAACTACATATACTGCCAGGTCAAAAGGCAATCGCCGAAACGACGATGCACTCGAATGCCCGTATTTTCCTATTCTTTACAGCATCTGCCACGTTTCACGTAAGGAATACAGTTGATGACAGTTCAGAGAAGAAGAATTCTGTACGCATGAGTTCAACAACGGTGAGGACTCAGCAACAGCAAGTCCAACATCATCTTTGTGAAAATGGCAGCCGTCAAGCCGAGTCGAGACGAGATGGACGGGTCGAATTACTCGATGCGGTGCGTCGTCCTGGTCACCTGGCCGTGGGACGCACCTCCTGTTGTTGTCGATCGCGTTGATGCCTTCAACAACCCAGGAGCACGACGTCTAATTCGAGCTTGACGTCGCCGTCGTTCTACTCGTCGACCGCGCCCAACACGCAATTCTCATCGCTGACAACCGAGAACGGTGGGAAGGAGACGTCCATCCCGGTCGCGACGATCCGGATCTATGGACTGGATCGCGAGGGCATCGACCTCGCGCTCTGCCAACTCCTTCACGGTGCGGCGGAGGATTCCTCCCAAGTCTCACATTTCGCGCAGGGCACGGTTGTAGCATCGTGCATGCCGAACAGCACCGCGATAGGGACGCCAACTGTTTCTTCCAGCGCATCGTGTTCGACTACTCGACGATGCACACGGATCAACTCTCTCTGGAGTACGGCGTCCAGGAGGTGTGCACGCGGTTCCGCATGGAGTTCCAGCTCAACTGGGGAACGAGACCCAAGCGGTTGTGCATCTTCGTGTCGAAGTATGACCACGTGCTCTGGGACATTCTTTTGCGCCATAAGGCCAGGGAACTCGACTGCGAGATCCCGCTCATCGTCTCCAACCATCCAGACCTCGAGCCCGTGGCCGAGTTCGTATGTCGTTTGGTCTTTTTTCACGATCTCTTCAGTTCGTTTGGCGTGCGCTTCGAAGTGTTCAAGATAACGAAAGACACGAAGCGCGACCAAGAACAGCGCGAGATTGCCTTGATGAAAGACCTCGAGATTGACGTGGTCGTCCTCGCGCGTTACATGCAGATCGTTAGTGACGAGTCAGCCACGGCGTCGGAATGGTGTGCCGGAAAAATGACCACGTCTTGAACAGGTTCTGTGCCGAGTTTGCGCACCGCATCATCAACATTCACCATTCCTTTCTCCCCGCGTTTATTGGCTCGAAGCCGTATCACCGCGCCTACGACCGCGGTGTTAAATTGATTGGCGCGACGGCCCACTACGCGACCGCCAACCTCGACGAAGGTCCGATCATCGAGCAGAATATCGAGCGCGTCAGCCACCGCGACTCCGTTGAGGATCTCCTCCGCAAGGGCCGCTGGGTTGAGCGCTGCGCCCTGATCCACGCGCTTCGCGCCCACCTCGACGATCGCGTCATCGTCTACGGCAACAAGACCGTCGTCTTCGAAGAGTAGCGAGCACCCTTTTCTGAACATACGGGCTTTCTACGGCAACAAGACCGTCCGTCTTTTTCGACCGGAGTAGCACCTTTTCTGTACATACGGGCTTCTCTCGTAGTCCCTCAAACCAACGCAGCGACTTCTGCTGCTCCTAAGCATCGAACAGCAAGATGATGATTCTCCCGTTGGTCGCCGCACCCTATTGCCCTCGTGTGTTTGATCCTTGTTTTCATGCTTCCCGGCGATTTCTTCTTCTCCTGCAGCAGCCATTACAACCCGAAAACACACGCCGTTTCCACCACCACGAGCACCATATTCGCCGCATTTGACGCCGTCTCTACTCGCCTTCACCACGATGCGTGTTCCTTCGTGACCACCCGCGTATCCGCACTGGCGCGCGCGTGACGTTCTCAAAGAGAGACTGCTTCTATTTTGAGGAGGAAAATATGATATCTGTATCTAGCGAGCGCGATAAGGGCGAGTAACGACCGGAGTGGTAGGAGGACCTTCGGGAGTCAATGGGTGGCGACTATGAGTGTGGCTGGCTCCGGCCGGGTCTTTTGGAAGGAGACGACGTGCTGAATCCTCACAGACGATAATGAAAACGCGGCCGTCGTTTCGCGAGATAGTAATATTATGACCCCCCCCCACTCGCGTTGTTCTCAAACCACGTGACGTCAAAAAATATGGCGGATCTGGGAGAAATCGCAGCGGCTCGTCGAAAGCTGGAACGAGCGCTCCGGTGGCAGACTTGCCTAACGGTCGCGTGGATGTGGTTCGCGCTCTTCTTCGATAGGCACGAGAGTGTGCTGGTGATCGCCGCGCTCTTCGGGACTGCTGGACTCACCCTGGCATCTGGCCGCTACGTTTTGCGTTGTCCCAAGGATCGCCTCAACGTCGCGCACCAGGTCTACGCCCTCCTCTGCACGGTGTTCGGCTTTTCGGTGCTCGTGCTCGTCGGCATGCCGTCGATGAAGGCAATCACGAAGCGCGGCCTCCCACAAAACACCGTGACAAACCAGGCGCTCCTCGCGACTCTCCTCTCGACCGCCCTAGTGTGCGTCTCGGTGTCCGCGACGACGTGCGCGATCGGTTATAGCGAGACGGTCCAGCCTCTCAAAGCCGAGTGAGTCGCGCGTCCCCTGTGTTCGGTCTCCTTCCGCCGCGCGATGCGCCGTCTTGACCGTGTACCATCTTCATCTCCACTGAGATTCATTCGCCTTCTCTCAAATGGGATCAACGTGTCCTACACTCGCCACAGACCCAACCTTCGCACAACATTTTTGTCAATAAGAATAGCACAACATTTTTTGTCAATAAGAATACGCGGCCCCTGGAATTTTGTTGTTGTGTTGAAATCACGAACCCCGACAACAGCGCGCAGCACGCCCCTTTCGGGCGCGCTGTAAAGAGAAAGAGAGCTGGGGAGAGGCAAGAGTAGTAGTATAAATATTAACTGGGAACAAAACACAAACACGGACACATCGCGGGCCATGAGAAGACGAAGTCTCGTCTCGTCTCGTCTCGTTTCGTCTCGCCTCGTTTCACGAGGGGGATTGCGCTGATTGTGCGTCAGTCTCCTTCTCCTCCTCCTCCTCCTCGTCGCGGCGATCATCGTCGCTAGACACGCCCGCATTCGCACCGTACCTGATACGCCAGAGGGCGAGGGTGCCGTCGACGGAGCCGGATGCGAGGAGGACGCCCGCCGCGCGGTCGTCGGCTCGTCGTCTGGGCGGGAAGGCGACAGAGTAAACGATGCCGTCGTGGTCCTCGAGGGTGTGGACATGTCGGAGGCAGGGTCGATCATCGCGTTGATCGTCAATGTTGTCGAGCCGAAACACTTTAATGACGCGGTCCGCGGCGCCCGACGCGAGAAACTCGCCGTCCGCGGAGAAGGCGACAGAGTAGACCCAGCCCAGGTGGCAGCGGATCGCGGGTCCCGCCGTCCAGATGGCGCCGAGGAATTCGTCCTCGCGAACCTTGAACCAGAGACGGACAGACAAGTCCTGCGAGCACGAGGCGAGGACGTCGCTGCGGGAGCTCGAGAAGGCGACGCAGTAGACCCACAGCTCGTGTCCGCGCAACACTTCGGTGCGGTCGTCGTCCGAGTCGTTTTTGAGCGGATCAGACGACGACGAGTCGCGAGCGTCGTCGTCGTCGTCGGGAAAGGCGTGGATTCTGACGTTGGAGTCGTCGCAGCCCGTGGCGAGAGCGGCGCCGTCGGGCGCGAACGCGACGGAGCGCATCGCGCCGCCGCCGCCGCGCAGGCACTGCACGAGCGCGGTCTCGCGGCGTTCGGCGCGCGAAATGCTCCAGACGCGGACCGTGCCGTCCCACGAACCCGACGCGAGGAGCCGGCCGTTTGCGTCGGGCAGCCGCCGTCGCCGGTCGGGCTGAATAGAGACCGCGAGAACTTCGCGGACGTGTCCCGTGAGCGTCGCCGAGCACCTCCATCGAGCATCCGTTTCGCGCCACAGCTTGATCGTGTTGTCGTAGCTTGCCGACGCGAGGAGCCCGCCGTCCTCGGGGGCAAACGACAGCGCTCTGACGATCGAAACGTGGCCGCGGAGCGTAGAGACGCGCGTCGCGCCGCGCCACATCTGGATCGACGGTCCCGAGCCGCTCGCGTACAGCGGCTCGCGCGGCTCGGTCTCGACGACGCACGCGACGACGCGGTACCACACCGACCACGGCAGCTGAAGCTTGGCGTTCCATCTGAGGAGCGTGCCCACTTCCCGACGTACCTCGCACGTCGACGACTCGTGCCCGAGCACCGACCAGCTCGCACGCCTGGCGGGAGAGAAAGCGACCACGTTGACCGCATCCTGGTTGTCCAGCGTCGTGCGCAACTCGAGCGTTCGGACGAATCCCATTTTGAGCTGGACTACCAATCAATCAGTCAGGGGGTGTGGCGCTCGACATGTGTCAACGCAGATGGCATCGATGCACCATGAACTTCAACATTGCGCTCGGAATTCATTCGAATTCATGACCAGCATCACCTTTTCGGTGACCGTCGCCGCCACCATCCATTGCGGCGGGGCCTTTTTGTTGCCGCTGGCAGGCATCTCGCCGCGGACCACCCCGTTTTCATCATTAAAGGCGGCGGCGAAGCCGACGGAAATCGCTGAGTCGTGCATGGCCGCCAAGCACGAATCGGGCAAGACCTTCGACGAGATCGCCGAATTGCTCGGGTACACCAACTGCTACACCACCCAGCTCCTGATGGGGCAGGCCCAGCTCAAGCCGGAGGTCCGCCCTAAGCTGGCTGAGCTCCTGCCGGCGCTCGATGAGTCCACGCTCGACGCGATGATGGAGCCGCCGTTCCGGGGATTCGATAGCGAAATCATCAAGGAGCCCAACGTTTACCGGACCTACGAAGCGATCACGCACTACGGCAAAGCGATCAAGGCTCTCATAAACGAGAAGTTCGGCGACGGCATAAGTGCGTTCCCGTCTTTCTCGGGGCCTCATCTTTTCGTGACGCCGCGACGTAGTGTCGGCCATCGATTTCTACATGACGGTCGGCGAGACAACCGGCAAGGCTGGCGAACGTCGCGTCGTCATTACTTTCAATGGAAAGGTGCGTCTCGATATGTCGTACGAACCCGACACTACTCGCTCGCAGTTTCTGCCGTTCATCGAACAAAAAGCCGAAGACAACACGGCCGCCCCATAGCGAGATAGTCGAGGCGACTTTCATGTTTATTTCATGCTGTACAAAGACGCCGTCTCCGAACACCTTGCGCCTCGCGCGTCGACTTTTTTTTGTCTAGACTCCTCCCGCCCTCGGATTGATTGATTGATTGATTGATTGATTGGTTGATTGATTCAGGGAGATGCATCCACATAGCTCGACGACGACGACGACGACGACGACGATACGCATGCATCTGTTCTGGTGCGCGCTGTACACCAGTAGTAATAATAATAAGTCGCGTGAACTTCTTGTTCAAGCCGAGGGGACGATGGCGATGGGCCGGTCGCCAACAGGTGCCGTGTATACAGCAGCACCACCACCGCGTGTCAAAGAAACGCCGATGGGGTATCAATCAGTAGCCCATGTGGGCTTTAACGGAGGCGGGGTCGACCTGGCCGTCGAGATCGGCCCGCATAGGGGGAGGGGCGGGTTCTTCGAAGAGGGATGTCTTGCCGGCGGGGCCCTCGCAGGAGACCTGGCCGTTGAGGGGGAGGCTACCCCAGCGGCCCATAGGCGGGACGTTGCCCGACTTGCAGCGCTTGAGGAGCTCAACGACCGACTTAGGGGTGAGGCACTCGTAGTAGTCGTCGTTGAGCTGGATCATGGGCGCGTTGGCACACGAGCCGAGACACTCGACCTCGCGCAGCGTGAAGAGTCCGTCGGCCGTGGTCTGGCCCTCCTTGATCCCCAGATAGTCCTCGATCGCTTTCTTGATGTCCTCCGACCCGCACACCATGCATGGCGTCGTCCCGCACAACTGAATAAAGTACTTGCCGACGCGCTCGCGATTGAACATTGTGTAGAATGTTGCGACCTCGTACACGCGCATCGGCGCGACTTCGACGAGCTTGGCGACGCGATCCATGGCCGCTAGCGGCAGCCACCCCCCGTTCTGCCGCTGTGCGAGGTCCAAAAGCGGTATTATCGCCGCCTGCTTGTAGTTCGTCGGGTACTTGCTCATAATCAGCTCGGCGCGCGCATGATTTTCTGCGTTGAAATCGAAAGGCGTCGTCTTCGTATTCTCCGCCGAATCCACATGCGAGGCGATGGGGTGGTAATTCGACAGTCCGCGCGCCCCGCGGACCAACCGCACTCGCGGGAGCACACTCACCCGCGACAGCATACGTGGGATCTACAACGGATCTCGTACCGAATCCATGTTGCCAACCGTTTTTCTTTTTTATTAATTCACTTTTGACCGGAGATCAGCGTGAAAAGGAGCAACAGGCGGATAGTAGTGTAGGGGCATCATACCAACCTCCCACGTTGGTGACTCGGGTTCGAGTCCCGACTATCCGACAATTCGTACAGCATCTCGGACAGTGGTGTAGAGGTAACATACCAACCTCCAATGTTGGTGACTCGGGTTCGAGTCCCGACTATCCGACATTTCGGACAGTAGTGTAGGGGTATCATACCAACCTCCCACGTTGGTGACTCGGGTTCGAGTCCCGACTGTCCGATTTAAACAGTGAGCCGCTCAAGTAAAGAACGTTATTTGTTGCGCTATTGCATTCGCATCGGTGTGTGCACAGTGCGCTTTCTTGTCAAAGGCAATAATTGCCTGTGAATTTTTTTTAAAAGGCGCTCGGTGAAGAAAACCTCTGTCGCTACGAAAAAAACCCTCCACACAACCTGCACGTGCTGTATCGCCTAAATAAAACCTCTGTAGTGGTTTTCTCAGATACCCGCCCCTCCTGGCCGGACCGGGGGCCTCAACAACCCTTCCTCCCAACCCGAACCGCGGGCGAAACCACCACACGCCCGATCTCAGCGTGATACCTCACGCCATCACGAAATCGGACAATCAAAAGAGTGTAATAGCAAGAAGACAGCAGGAAAGCAATACAAATGCCCGGTACATAGGGTCCAGTGGAAGCGCAGGTGAAGGTGTCAAGATGACACCCCCCCATAAATGCAAGGCCAACACCAGAGCAACAATCAGGGTAAGTCAGGTGGCAGGCAGGCAAGTGGGGGGGGATGGGCGTGACTGTCACACCTCCCATAACCCTCTCCGACGATGTGATTTCGAAGAGCATGCCGCTCGCGGTTCTCATGAAAATATATGAAAAGCCGTGTTCACGCGCACTCCGCACGCTCAAGCGCTTCGAACTCGCCAGGACCCCCGTGGCTACCACTTGACAACATTCCGTGCCGCGGGACTGGTCGGCACTACGATCCTCGCTAGGCTGGTTCCCTAGCGCGCAATAGGTGTTCGTTCTCCTGCTGGTAGGCCCTAAAGAACGTTCCATAGGGTAAGGATAATTACCCGAAGACGAATTTAAACTACGTGTTGCCACAGCCGACGTCAAAGAAGTAATGGAGTTTGCGAGCGACGAGTCGTCGTGGTGCGTGAAGGAGGAGGCCAGCAGGATCGTCACGCCCGAACCGTCGACGCCCGTACGCAAGGAGCATGCGGAGGACGTCTGTTGTTTGCCGGGGGGGATCGAAGAAGAAGACGATGTTCTATTCGACGCGTACGGTCAGCCGCGTTGGGATATCCTCTTGGCAAAGTTTGAGCGGATCTCCATCCATCCGAGGAAATGCCGCCAGCCCGCGCAGCTCTTCGAGCTTCGCACGGAAGTGAGAAAGTCCAAGCCGACCGACATGAACAACGTCAGACGCAGCCTCTTCACCCTCAAGCGCAAGCCCCTCCACGACGCCGATGTGGTCACTTCTCGAGAGCGCTCCGACCGCCGACTTAGCTGGTCTTGAATTTATCGGACTGAGTCGTTTGCGCCCCGTGCTCATCGCCGACCTTCTACATCCGATGTTATGAGTGCGGCGTAGTACATGTTTTTTAAACGCTGGCTCCCACCCCGTGGATCCTTTTCCTCGAGAGCGAACCCGGTACTTCGATGAAAATAGGATTTATCTCTCGCTCGGGATGGGGCCCGTCATCACTACGGAGAATCGTCGCGGCTTGCGGTGGCCGGGGGGTGAGCTTCCTCCTTGAATTCGGAGAGAAGGTCGTCAAAGCTCACCGCGGCGTCTTCTGCCAAGTCGCGCTTGCAGACGTAGTCACCCTTGGCCGTTTTGACCCAATATTTTTCGCGGTACTCGAGCATCTGTTTGAAGGCCGGTGAGTTTTGGAGCCACTCGACCTCAAACTGCGTCATCGCCACCTCCTTGTTGTATCGGTCCCTGGACACGAGGTCTCGATGTGAGGCGGGGAGAGCAAGACGCACTGCAATTTGTATATCGTGTTGGCGCACTTGTCGTAGGCGGCGGCGCCTGCGCCGAGTAACAAAACAGCGACAGAAACATACGTTTGGCGTCTTTCGTGCGATTGCGTTTGGCCATGGCCATGCGAAATCTGCGCTTGAGGTCCTCGCCTTCTTGCGCGATCTCTCTCGTGAGCTGCGCCACCCAATCGTGAAACTCTTTGACGTGGTTTATGGTGAGTTCGGGGCCCTGCGGGGGAGGGACTCACAGGGCACATCTATGACGCACGAGATAGATGAGCTCGTCGTGTTTTCGCCTGCGAGCCGCTCGCGTCATCATATGCAAGACGCACTGCATCTCTTTCCTGCGCGGTCAAGGTAATAAGACAACCCAAGCAGCCCAACGATGTCGCACATTCGCTCGGTCATGCCTTCCTCGCCCCAGTCGACGCCGGCGGCCTTGGTGATGTCGGTGTTGACCGTAGCACCGAGCGGCCTCGACGCCGTCATGGCCATCTACGTGTGCTTTGTGATCAACACAAAACGCTAACCCCCATAGTGTTTCTGTCTGCTGCCACGTCGCCGGCTCGGCCAACCCGACCAAGGTCGCCCGCACCCAGCAGGACGTCACACTCCGTACCACGAACGTCCGGCGGCAGGGAGGAAATGTGCGATCTGCGGGCTCACCTCTCTTCGCCAGCCCCCCGGCTCGGCGGCGACTCCGCCGAAGCCTTTTCGCGGTCCCCCTCGGCACTCAATACTCCCCTCAGGTCCCGAAAACCCCCTCCTGAGAGAGAGTGTACAGCCGAAATGATGATGATGACGATGATGCATTGTCGGTTGGGTCGAGTGTGATCGATGACCACGGGCTGGCGACCAGGAACCATGCCGCCGCGTCGCAAGCCGCGAGCACGCAGCGGGAGCCCGCTATGCGTGGTGGTGCTGCTTGGGGCGGTCATGCTGTGCGCGGCCACGCCTGGGCTCTTCCGCAGTCCATCGTCGCAACTCCTTGACGTCGACGAGGCCGTGGCGCTCGTCGAGCGTAATGCGTTTGACGCCATCGTCGTCCTCGGCGGTGGCCCTCCGGTTTCCGAGCGCCGCACGATGCCGTTCGTCGAGCGCCGGTGCGACGCCGCCAAGCAGCTCTTCGACACCGCTCGCGCCAAGCCAAAAATTCTCTGCGTCTCTGCCGGCACGGCCCACGCGCCCCAGCTCCTCCGCGCCGACGGGTTGCCCGTATTCGAGTCGACGGCCGCGGCTGCGTACTTGATCGACCGGGGCGTGCCTCGCGACGCCCTCGTCGTCGAGACCACCTCTTACGATACGATAGGGAACGCGTTCTTTTCGAGGACTTCGCACACCGACGTCGCAGGCTGGCGCAAACTCGCAATTGTCACGAGCGACTTCCACGTCGAGAGATCCAAGGCTATATTTGAGTGGATCTTCTATGGTGACTACGAGCTCACCTTCGTCCAAACCCCCGCAGTTGGGCTCTCGGAGGAGGCGCTCGCGGCGCGACGCGACCGCGAAGAGACGTCGCTGGCCTCCGTCCGCAAGCTCGCTACCGCGTACCCGACGCTCAAGCACATTCACACCTTCCTCACCACCCACCACGACCTCTACACCGCCCACAAGCTCGCCGACGCGGGGCCTATCACCGATATCGACCCCGCCGCGCTCCCCTCCTACGGAGCTGTAGGAGGACCGCAACCCCCTAGCACATCGTAGTTACGAACTAGGTCGGATCATCAAGGGTCCATGCAGACGCCGTGCGCTCCGTAGGGCGGCACAGAAAAAAAACCTTCCCGACCCCCGGGTGACAAAGGGGGTACTCACCGACTCGTCCTAGACCTCACTGAACGAGGAAAACACGGACGCGGGGTCGGATAAGCTCGCCACACACCTTGCTCACGCTCACCAAGCCTCTCAACAAGATGGAGAGATGGAATGTGATAGCAAGGAAACTACAAGGATACAGCAAGAATGTTTCTGACAAAAGAGAGGTGTGATGTCACTAAGAAGATCGGGAAAGGTGTCCCGTTGAACGGGTATCAATCCTCGAGAGAGGGGGGGTAAGCCTTAGCGGTCAGGAGTTGCCGCCACAGGACTCCCCTGGTGAGAACACGAGCTGCCCTCAGCGAGTCCGGCGAGAAGCACGAGCCTTGGCTGAATGAGCATCTCGAGAACGAATCTTCTTGTAGGCACGTTCGACGACAGGCTCAGGAACGCGTCCACCACGTAAAGTGAACTTGGGAATCAATACATCGATCTCATGCGGGGCGAAGTCGGTGACACAAGGAGTGGTACTGTTGTTGACCTTGGTCTTGTCGGTGAAACTGCGACCGTCCACGTCCTTGTATTCCGGCTTAAGCTTGCGAGTAGAGAGATGTGAAGTAGGCTTGTAATAAGAAACCTTGTCATGGGGATCGAGATCAGCATAGAAATGCAGAGCGACTCGATCATTCACAAAATCATAGGGTTCATAAACTTCAGCGACATAAATCTTCTTTCGCCAATCGGACCGTTTATTATCCGGCATCCGAAAGACAACGAACTTACCATGCTTGTAATCATCCCGAAAGGCCTCCTTGGGCTTGGGCACAGCTCGATCGACCACTGGAGAAACCATCACAAGGGTAATCTGACTAACATGAACACAACGGCGTTCGGGAGGATAATCAAGAGACTCAGTCCTGTAAGTGACCGGGGACAAGCGTTCCAAAATAGCGAATGGACCGCGCCATTCCGGTCGAAGCTTGTTCTGAAGAAAAGGGATGTAGAGCAGAACATGTGAACCTTCTTCACACTCCACATCAACATGGTCCGCATTATAGGCGAGACGTTGTTTACGAAGAGCCTTCTCACGAGCTTCGTTCACCGTAGCGGTATAGAACTTCAGCCTCTCGCGAGTCTCTGCCACAACATCGGAGCGAGTTTTCGGCAGGCGGCGGACATCAAGATCCATGATCGTGTAATCGGTTGGCAATAAAGGCTGCCGGTTAAGACGAAGCATGAAAGGTGAGATCTGAGTCCCCGGAATAAATTTACGATTGTAACAGAAAGCAATGTACTCCGCGAATTCGGGCAATTCCGTGATCTTGCGGTTTTGAAGGCACGCACGGAGGAAAGCCTTGATAAAGCGGTTGACCCTTTCCGCAGGATTAGCCTGAGCATGATACGGAATCGTGGTACTATACCGAACATTGAAAAGATGACAAAACTCTTCCATCAACTTGTTGACGAACTCTTTCCCATTGTCGGTACGAATCCTCTGATGTAGATAACCTTTGAGTAAATATATTCGCGACAAAAGACTCGAGCATTGACTCAGCAGTCTTATGGTGTAGTACGTCAAGAATCAAGAAATGAGAAAATGGATCAAAAAAGACGATGAGATATGTCTCGGGACCAGCACTGGGCAAAGGTCCAAACAAATCCATACAAAGGACGACACAATCACCATCATACACCGGTTGCTGAAGCAGACCTGCTCTCTTTGGTTCAGGCGTACGAGCTTTCTTGCACACTATGCAACCAGCAATGTAAGCACCCACCTCATTAGACATATGAGGCCACCAAAAACGTTCAAGTATCGACTGCACTGTACTTTGACGACCCATATGACCACCATTGAGAGGTGTGTCATGGTACAATCGGATGATGCGCGTCCGTAAAGTTCGGGGTGCGACTATCATCGGGTGCAAGTCGGGTGCGGCACGGTAGAGAACTCCTTTCACCACTTGATAGCGATAATTGGCTCCGTACCGACGAAGAGAATGGCCCTGAGCCATGCGATAACGAATGTCCTCGCAAGTAGCATCAGTGATCTGCTCTTTGGCTATCTCTTCCAAAGTCAAATTATCCGGAATCTTGTCGATGTACTCTTGGTAATCATCGGCATCACGGAAAATACTAGGCTGGGTCTGAAGTCGTTGCTTCTGACGTTGTTTCGTAGCATGAGACGTGACCAATTGCATCGGATCATCGAGGTCTTCCTCCTCTTCCTCCACAGGCAACTCAGTCGTAACAAACGACAGAATGACATGGCACCCAGGTAAAGGTACTCCTTCATCATCAACAGAACGAGGGAGTTCTTGGCACACTAGATACGCGTGGTTCAAGGGTTCACCAAACTCGTCCGTCTCGATGACATGATCTATAGGATTGCGAGAGAGACAGTCAGGGATGCTCATTCCCGGCGACTTCCCTGGCTTGTAACCCAATTCAGGATCAAAATTGGCGAGCCGCATCGCCCATCGAGCCAACTGCCCAGACGAGTGCTTCGCCTTTCGTAAAAACGTCAAGTTGCGATGATCTGTTTCAAGGATCGTCTTGTGACCTTCAATATAAGAGCGGAAATGCTCAAGAGAAAGAATAACTGCCAGTAGCTCTAGCCGGCGAGGCTCATAGTTCCGCATCTCTTTCGGCACAGCTCGGCTCCAATACTCAATTACTCGTTCCTCTCGTGTCACCTTGCCGGTTTCGTCCTTGATTTCCACGAGCTGAAAAGATACGCACCCAGACCATCCTTGGAAGCATCCGAGCGGATCTGAAAAGGAAGATCGTAGTCAGGATGATAAACTCCACGAGAATCCACCAAAGCTTCGATGATCGTGTCCCATGCCTTTTGGCACTCAGGCGTCCACTCAAACTTAACGCCTTCAAGACACAATCGCCTAAGCGGCTCCACAATCTTCGAATAATTCTTCACATATCGGCGGCAATAGTTGCTCATGCCAATGAAAGATCGAATCTGGGTCTTCGGGGACGTATTGGGCAACGTACCGGGAATCGGCATCTGCTGCAACGCTTCTAACGTCTTGGGATTCGGCTTCAAGCCTTCCGGAGTCGAAATATGTCCCAAAACTCGATTTCATCCTTGAGGAGGTGGAACTTCGAAGTTCGTCCACTATATCCTCGCTGTGCTAAATGGCACAACACTTCAATCAAAACTTGTAAATGTCGATGGAGTTCATCCGATCCCATCATAATATCGTCGACAAACGCGACCAAGTCCTTATACATCCATGTGGACAAATCGCTAGCCATCTGCTTACAAAGAGAGCTCCTGCTGTTTTTACTCCTAGAGGCAAGCGCAAGAAACTATGGGCTCCAAGTGGACTAACCATCGTAACAGCGTCCTGAGCAGCGGCGTCCAAACGTAAGTTATGATAACCCCATCGAATATCAATGCACGTCCGCCAACGGCGCATGGCAAGAAAAGCCAAAGCATCATCTTGACGAATATTCGGCCAACTGTCATTGACCAGCTGATCATTGAGCTGACGCAAGTCAACGGCAGCACGAAAAGCATTCGACGTCCCGGCCTCGGCTCCCTTCTTAGGCAGCATCAGTACAGGAAATCCCCACGGAGAGTTCGCCGGTCGGATGACTCCATCGCGACACCACTCAGTGATCTGCTTTCTGAGACACTCGAGCTTTGCTGGCGTCAACCTATAAGGCGCCATCTTGATCGGTCGTGGGTTTGCGTCTTTAAAGCGTAGAGAAACCGGTGGCGAGTCCACGGGTCTCATAATCGGATCAAAGAAAGCCCACGCGTATTGCACGCAATGGCTCAACATCATCTTCGCATCATCATCCAAATGCGGGTTGTCGGGAATTCCTATATCTCGAACAACCTTCTCGACTTCTTCCTTCGTCGGAATTACGACTTTCATCGCATCATTGTCCTTGACGTGCTCGGGAATCTGCGGTAACGGTACACCGTCCGCATCGCGCGGTGCATCCTTCCATGGCACATCGAACTTTTCTTCGTATTTGAACCTCACCTCAGGGTGGCTCTTATTGATCTTTTCACCTTTGACGCGCACATTCGGCTCGCTCCTTACTTTCGGCTCCTGTTCAGGCTCAGGATCCGGCGGAACGTCCACTTTTGATTGTCGGGGGAGCCCAGCAGAAAAAACATGAGCCGTCCCCGGCGCATCAGTTGGAAGCGGAAGCATAGGAACTTCTGGTAATCGTCGTTTCTCGTCCATCAAATCGGACATTCCCGTCAACTTCTCCTCCATCGGCGCCGCTGTGGTCTGCTCTGCTGCGACTAAAACGGTATCGGCTAGAACATCGGCTAAAACGGCTAAAACGGTCTCGGGGGGCCCCGTAGGAAAAGAAGACGTCGTCCTCGACGTCAACTCAAAAGGTCTAACGTCATCATCGTAAACTGCCCTGCAAGACATGCACATTGACGAATGGGGGAACACTGGAACCTGCGGCATGGGTTCGTCAGTCTCCGAATCTGAGTCTTCCCAGTAGCGCGGAGAATCCCAAGTAGCATCTGACATTGTTTCCACATACGATGTAGAAGGCCACCGAACGATCCGAGCGTTGGTGGTATGTTGCTCCTGTTGCAAACGATGGCTGCTCGTCACAGCGACATCGGCAACATCATCGGAGACTCGGGCAGGGCGCGCCGTCGGGTAAAAGACAACCCCCGACATTGGCGGCGCGTCGCATAAAGATTGGAACGCGAAAGATGCGCTCGAATGTCCCGAACTATCCTGATATCTGCCTCCGTCATACTCGTCATCGTAATGTCGATGACGTCGGCGCCGGCGCGAATTGCGACTAGAGCTCCAGTGACGGCAAGGACTCGGGCTGTCTTGAGCAGTATGGGCTTTTAGATTAGGGCTCTGGCTTCGATGTCGGCGTGACGATCGTCTAGAAGGTGATCGTCCGTCTCGCTGTCGTGTAGAAAGCGACGTAGTATCCTTGATGCTTCTGACCTCGCTCACCATGGTCGCCATTGTGGTTCCAAGATCGGTGAGGGCCGCTTGAATTTCATTAGAAGGCTCCGATCCGTGCGTGGCGTTCGCATTAGATGCATCTTCACGCTTTGCCCAATCGGACCGCGATATGGGCTGCTTCTTCTGCTTACGAATTCGCTTCCACATCGCACAGTAGTAACGATCCGGATCGCGGTTGCAAACTACGCGATTTCCGTGTCCATCTTCATCATGGGTGGTCCAGAAGAACCCACAGTGCGGGCACGTTCTCTTGCCCCACGAAAAAGGATCTCGTAAAATCAGCGGATCCGTATTCCCAGATGGTTTGTCCGCATCTTGTTTGGCTTGTTGATCGGAGGCCATAGCTTTACCTCCCCGCCCTCGCGGCGGTTTATTCGATTTCGGATTAGGTTGGCCTTGGTCCTTCTCATCCTCCATCAACTTTCGTAAGTCGTTCTCGAGCCGCGTAATAAGCGCTACCATCGACTTAAAAGTCACGTAATTATCAGGATGTCCGCTCCTCATAGTCCGCACACGGGTCCTCAACTCCTTGGACGTCAATCCACTGATAAGCTGGTCGAGGATATCGACATCATCCATCGTGCGGCTGGACACGGAACAAAACTCCAAGGCTTCAGATTGGAATCTGGTACAATACCTTTGGACGTGCCGCTCCCCAGACTTCTTCGGAACTGAAGCCTGGGTGACCTTCCGCAGCTTGTCAAGCAGCTCCTGCTGCGTGCGCGGAGGTCAGCAAGTCGATCTAAATTAATCCAAAATCTTGTCGCAATACGTCTTGTTAAGACGACGGATACGACGAACCGAGACTCCATGCTCTTCATCGTCAGTATCTAATTTCAGGTAAAACGACGGACCATGTGGTAGCTCATCGCAGAGCTCCTCGTATTTCTGCAAGTGTTCCTCAAAAATTGGTGCAACGGTGTCCCGTAGATGCACAGGTAGTAAGTAATGTAATTTCTCGACCGAGTAATGGTCATCTGCTAAAGTATGCATCATGCCGAATCCAAATTAAATTGCTGTTGGTCTCGGCCGTCGATGACGAGTTTGAAGTTATCAGGCTTCAAACTGGAAGTGGGTCGATGGGATTGGCTCAAGTTGCCCTTTTCGAAGGCGTTGGCAACCGTCTGCGATATTCCCCGCGATAATTCCCGCAAAATTTTCGTACTTTCATTCTCAATGTCCGCCCTACCCTCATTCTCCGTATCGACTCGGGGCGGAGGTTCATTCCCCGTTTCAGTGTTCCTTTCCGGTTCATGCCCGGGAGAGGTCCGAAGTTAGTTAGTTAGTTTCCGGTTCAGGCGGCCTCCCGGGCGTTTCCGGTTCGGGTCGACTCACGGGTCGTTCGCGGCTACTCTCCCGACGCGTACGTTCGGCTAACAATTCATCTCGTTCACGACGAAATCGTTCAGCCTCTTCGCGTAGGGTCTTCGAGGTCTCAATCTCTTGCTGTAAAGCATCATTGAGCATATCAACTTCTCGTCGAGCCGCTTCCTCTTTCGCTTCAGCCCTTTCACGAGCAAAAAGCTCAGCTAATCGTTTATTTTCGCGACGTCTCTGCTCGAGGTCTTCACGAAGTCGACTTCGGGCTGCAGATCCGCGCTCAATAGTAACACGCTCGCCACGATCCGGAGTCGTTGGACTCAACGGCGAAAAAATGGCAGTATCCGGAGGCACATCAGGGGGCACGTCAGCAACGTCGACTGCCTCGGCCTCTCTTTATTCACCTTCCTCGCGGCCTATCTCAGGGGCGGCGGGAAGAACTGGAGGAGATTCTTCCTCACGCACGTCTGCGTTTATCTCCATACTATATCAAATATCGATCAAGAATCTCGAAACACGTCCGGATCCGATCACTCGAAGTAATTCACGTTGATTCCAACAACGCTATCTGTCGCTGTAAAAACAGCACTCGCGGAATTCCAATCCGCTGGCAATTCAAAAATGCCCGTGGGTAGCGATCCCACTCGCTAAACAGCTTCCGCCGTTCAGCTATACCAAAATCAATTCCCGGGAGAATGCGCTGCGATTTCCAACTCGCACGCGTGTTCGTCGTCACTAGGATCGTACGAACACAAAAACAACGTTCGCGTATATTCTCAACGCAAACCGGTCCAATGGAACTCCGTGTGCTTGATCAGGGCTCACGTACAAATCCGGACCACGTAATACAACACGTACGGCAGCACTCGCTCGTCGGCGACCGATGTAGTCGCACGATCTCGTGTACTCCACCACGTATGGCGGCAAAGAAAAAAAACCGTCCCGACTCCCGGGTGACAAAGGGGGTACTCACCGACTTGTCCTAGACCTCACTGAACGAGGAAAACACGGACGCGGGGTCGGATAAGCTCGCCACACACCTTGCTCACGTTCACCAAGCCTCTCAACAAGATGGAGAGATGGAATATGATAGCAAGGAAGCTACAAGAATACAGCAAGAATGCTTCTCACAAAAGAGAGGTGTGATGTCACTAAGAAGATCGGGAAAGGTGTCCCGTTGAACGGGTATCAATCCTCGAGAGAGGGGGGGTAAGCCTTAGCGGTCAGGAGTTGCCGCCACACTCCCAACAACATAACATACGCGCTTTTGGTGTTGTTGTTTTTTTGCCCCTGTTTTGGTGTTGTTGTTTTTTTGCACCCTGGCATGGGGGTCAATTAATTAAGGGGAAATCACAATTACGGCAAGGGCTGATTAGTTAGATCCAACTATTCCGAGGTTTAATTAGAGCTTCACCATGACTTAGTTGGGGCAACGTTGATGGCTTTGTTTGATTCAAATGATGTCAAACTAAGCCCAAGTGGTTCAAACTAAGCTGGAGCGTTGGAACGCGCACCTAAATAACCCGCACGCCAGTTTTCGTGCCGTGCCACCCGTCACATCCGCACGGCACGGTGAAACCGTGCCGCCCCAAAAGCTGCACGGCGCGGTCACAGAAGTTATGTACTAAACTCGCCAGGCCGCCCACGCGTGCTTGTTATAGGTCTTCGGGTGGCTCTCCGTTCGGTTCCGAGGGAATCTCCGACGTTTTTCTTGAGGCGCCCGCGCAGGAGATGTCCGTACTGCGCGCGGGCTTATTCGATGGACTCGCGATTCATGCGGGATACAACGAGAATGTCGTGTTATTCGCACAGTCTTCGGACGCGACGATGAGCGGCACCGCGCACTAACGCTGGATTTGTGGAGCACGGCACTTTCTTCAAACAAAACCATTACTAGACTAGTGGTATAGTAGTACTACTTCGACTTATTGTAACTACTACTACTAGTACTAGTACTTGTACAAAGCATATTGTAAGGAAGAATCACAGGGGTATATATAGCCCCGGGCACTCGCACACACCAGAACCGGCATTCCTACCCTCCCTTTTGGTTGTGGGCCCTTAAAGCGCTCGAGGTGGATCGCGCGTTCGAATCCGCTACACCGTTGCGCCGCAAGGAGTGTGTGAGTGTCTACGAAGCAGTTGCCGTCGCCAACTGCTGGAGCCCCATCGTCTAGCACAAACACTAGACCCCCCTCATCTGGGCGCTTGCTTCACTTACCAGGACCGGGTGTTCATCTCCGACGCAGATGTTCATCTTAAGCAGATGGCGTCGTCGTCTGGTGGGTCCCCATCGTCTCGCATACACATACATGCTTGATACATGCTTGACTCGCCCCAGATGTTCACGTTTCACTATGATGGGGAAGCACAGGGGTATATATAGCCCCGGGCACTCGCACACACCAGGACCGGCATTCCTACAGGGGTATATATAGCCCCGGGCACTCGCACACACCAGGACCGGCATTCCTACCCTCCCTTTTGAGAATAACCAACGCTCCTACCTAACGATTGTCCGAGAAACCTAGTACATGTTGTATTAGGAGAAGTTGCAGGAGGTCGACACGCGACAACGTAGCCTGTTCGCGAGGAGGCTGACATGTCGGGGAGTGTGGGAGCGCCATGGAGGCACGGCGGGAGTCTCTCGGGTGTACGATGGAGTTCGGGACACCAACGAAGACGATATTCACCTAGCGTTCAAGAAGGCGGTGGGTGAAGACCGGTTGAAAAGGCCCGTTAGAAGGACAGGCAAGTCTCGCGACTAAACCGATACTTCGAAGGCCGCGAAGGCCGCGAGCCGCGGAAATTGGCTCATTTGAGGGAGATCGCCCACGAGGTGACCGTGGGGAATGGCTTCAAATCAAAGCGGGACTTTCAGTTAAACGTCCTGGAGGAAGCCGAGAAAGACGGCCACCTTCTCGAGAGCTCTAGGTCCACAAAGCGGCGGACGGACCTTGTCTGCAAGGTCAAAGGTTGCGAGCTCTTACGCGTCTTCCAGGTGCCACCACGCGGGCGTGATGGCCCCGCCGGCACGTGCACGGCCGCCGTACCTTCAATTCTGGGGATTTCATGCCAACGGCCACCCAGGCCAAGAAGTCCAACTATACGGCCAGGCATCTTGAAAGTATTCTCAAGGACGCTGTCCTAGCATCCATCGAGGGCCAGGAAGGCGGCAACCGCAAGAAGAAAACCGAGATCGAAGTCACGAACAAGGTACTACTCACAGCCACCCGCTGGGAACCCAGACAACAACGACGACTTAACTGTGACCTGTTTAGCTTAATTTGATGTACATCGCAAAACTAAGTTAGAATCAGCTCAAGCGTTAGTATCATGCACCAACTAATTGGTGCCAACTAAGTAAAAAAAAAAATGATGTAACTAAGTCCTTATTGCTCTAATAAGTCACTAAGTTTCTCAGAATTACGGCAATATGGATCAAATTAATCCAAAATGAACCCATTTAAGTCAATGCAATTGCTCTAATTGTGACGACACCAATCAATTATTAATGTTGATGATTTGGGCGGCGGTCGTTGTTGTTGCCGAAGGGCTTGTTGTGCAGCCCGGTAAAGGCGTCGGTGCTCGGCCCGCCTTGAGCGACGAATGCATCGAGTCCATGTGTGTCGAGCGGGCGTCATTTCGAGAGTCGCGGCAGTTCGAGGAAGCCGACCGCATTCTCGGAAGGCTGCTGGACGAGGGCGTCCGCGTGACCGACGAGCGCGACGGGTCGTGGCGCTGGACGCGGCGCGCACCCCAGGGACCGGACATTCTCCAGCTCGCCAAGGATGCGCGACGGGCGGCGGTCGACGAGCCGAGCGACGACGTCGCGCGCGAAATAGTGGCGACGTTCGCGCGACGGGCCGTCGCCTCGCTCAGGTCTCCCGGGTTCGATTCGAGGCGCGACCTGCCAGGGCGGCGCGGTGCGGACGCTGCCTTTGCCTTTGCGACCGCGGGCGCCGACGATGGCGAACTCTACGAGCTCCTGAGCGCCGCCGTCGCGCGCGAGACGAGAGCGTCCGACGCGTCGTCCAAGGCGGGGGTGCGGCGCGCGGCGCGCCACGCGACCGAGAAGCTCGCCGCCGCCGGCGTTGACTACTTCGACGAACGCGCGATGCTCTGGCGCTTCCGCTATTCGAGATCCAAAGAGGCGCGGCCCAAGACGCGCCCTCCGCCCCCCCCCGTAAACGCTCGCTTCGCCGACGACGCCGCGCCCCTCTGCGTCGACCTGGGCTGCGGCCTGGGCGCCTCGGCGCTTGGGTTGGCGCTCGCGGTACCGGAAATCAACGTCCTGGGCGTCGACACTCTCGCCGGGTGCGTGCGGCCGGCGCGAGCGGCCGCGACTCGCCTCGGCGTCGCGCCCCGCTGCGCGTTCGTTCGGTCGTCGGCGTTGGACGCGGTAAAATGGGCTGCGCGCGAGTACCCGGGGCCCACAGTCCTCGTGCTTCTCCAGTTCCCGACCCCCTTTTCCCTGGGAGACCGCAATCGCACCGTGCGCGGCGACGACTTCGTCCTCGACCTCGACCTCGTCGAAGCGACGGCCGACGCGCTCTCTCCCGCGCGGGGACAGTTTTACTTTGCCTCCAACGTCGAGGACGTCGCTCTCGCGGCCCGCGATACGATCGAGGCCACTCACCAGTTGCGCGTGCGACGACGCCACCACGGGCTTCTTGTGGGTGGCGAAGGTGGTGCCGCGCGACACCGGCCGACGAGCGTGAGAAGGAGGAATCGCGTCCCGCTCCGCGAATCGAAGTGGGCCGGCGACCCCGCCAACGCGCGGGCTGTAGGTCCGGAGTGGCTCGCCGCCTCCCCGCTGCCCGCACTCGCGCGCACGGAGACTGAAGTCGCTTTCCTTACCGCCGGCCAGCCCATATTCCGCCTCGTCTTTGACGCCAACAACGTCCCTATACAACGCGTCGACGGGATCCCAATGCATGATGTACGGAGCGGAGGCATCTAATCGCGAGCGAAGAAGATTTAAGAATACCACACACTTGTACAAAACAATACAAAACTGGAGGAGGAGGAGGAGTTGCTGTTTCTAGGATGGGGGCTTGTCTCGCGCTTCTTCTCCTTCTTCTTGGAGCCACTCCCACGTGAGGCCGAGGTAAAAGTCATACTTGGCAGCCTTTTCTAGCGCGGTGGAAATGGCGGCCTTGTTGGTGGCGCGGCAGCGCATGGCGGAGTCGAACCACCTATGGCGCGGCACCGCGGCGAGCGCTCGGTTCCTTTTCGCGAGCCAGTCACCGAGCGTCGTGTTTTGTGGGAGCCTCGCGAGGACGCCAGCCTTGTGGATCTCGTCGCGGAGGACATCGAGGTTGAGATGGGGCGCGCGGCATTGGCGCGAGGGCTTGAACATGTCGGCGTATCGCGCTCTGAGCGCCTCGGCGGCGGCGTCGATGAGGGCGCGGTCGTCGGGCGCGGCGCCACCCTCGACGATGTCGGCGGGCATGTCGACGAGTGCGACGGGCTCGCACTTGTTGATCTCCGCGAAGAGCTCGAAGACGCGCTTCTCGTCCATCGCGGGGTAGACCTCGACCGCGATCTCTTTGAGCCGGTCGGGGAGGCCATTTTTTTCCGAGAGGAGCCAGGCCGCCCCGAGGCGATGTTGGCCATCGACAACGATGCCGTTGTGCGAGGCCTGCTCGACGATCGCGATCGAGCCCGGCCAGCCGCCGACGGACGACGCCTCCTTAGCCTTGGCGATCATCGTCGCTCGGTCGTCGCGAAACGCCCGCTGCTTCTCCCAGAGGAGCGTGGTGGTCCAGAGCTGGCGCGGGTCGGCACGGTAGAGTCGCTTGTAGCCGAAATCGTGCAACAAGTGACCGAATGCCGGGTGGCAATCCGAGGCGAGCTCGGCGTTGGCCTCGGCGACGAGCGTCGCCGCCGACTTGGCCTCGTCGCTCGCCGCGACCTGTTTAATCTTCGAGGCCTTCTCGAGCGCCCGAAATTTCGTCTCGCCCGTCGCCTTCTCGAGCTCGTCGCGCGCCCGGACGAGCTCCTCGCGCACGCGCTTGAAGTTGAGGCGCTCCTCCTCTGCCTCGGACCGTGTCGTCCGCAACGCCTCCTCGAGCCGCGCGTACTTGGCCTCGTCGACGACGACGGGCAACGTCTCCGTCCGCGCCTCTTTCACCTGCTTGAGCTCCTCGACGGTCGCTCCGTAGAGCTCCTCCTTGCGCGTCGCGAGCGCCCGCGCGGCGCGAAGATCCGTTCGGAGCTTGTGGATCGTCGCCTCGAGCGCCTTGACCTCGGTGCTCGCGGCGCCGCCCATCAGCCTGCGATAGCGCGCTCAGAACCACAGGAATAATAATAATCTTCAAAGAGTGCCGTTTTGGCTCGTCAGGATTTTTATTAAAACATTTCATCACAGCGCTCGCTCGCTCGCTGCCTCGATGGGAAAAAAAAAATAAATAAATAAATAAAGCCTCGTATTCTTTGGGTGAGTGGTCTCTCAAGGATAGTCCACAGCGCAGTTGGCTTGCTGGCGGTGAGACGGTGTTCTTCATCGGCTCAAGCCTCGAGGCAGCTAGCGCACGCAAAACAACAACAACAACAACAAGACGACGTACCTCTCGCCATTAATAAAATTGGCTGCTGCTTGGTACAAAACGATCGCTCGCTCGCCTAACGGTCGGTCGGATTCGATATTCGAACATGAAGAATATCGAATATACAAGAATATCCAAGAAAAAAATCGAATATGGCCGCGTCATGGTCTCCCGAGGAGCGCGACCGATTCCTGAAATCGCTGCTCGACGACGACGACAACAACGAAATGCCTTTGCTCGCGGAGTCGGTCGACGAGATGAGCCCCGAGATGGTCGAGGCCTTGACGCAGCTGCGGGACGGCGACGACCCGCCGAGCGTTCTTGCCGACGAGGCCAAGGAGCGCGGGAACAAGCACTTCGCGACGGCGCTCAAGACGAAGAACAAGATGTGGTACAAGGAGGCGGCCAAGGAGTACACCGACGGGTTGTCGCTGTGCCGCGCCGCCAGGGCGCGCGACGAGGACGAGCGGCCCCGGGAGCTGGAGGCGACGCTGAGGTCAAACCGCGCCGCGTGCGCGCTCGCCCTCAAGAACTACGGCGATGCCAAGCGCGACTGCCACGACGCACTCGTATTGGACGACGCCAACGTCAAAGCGTTCTACCGCCTCGGTCGCGCGTGCTCGGCGCTGCGTCAGTGGGACGCGGCCCTCGCGGCGGCGGAGTGGGGGTTGAAGCTCGATCCCGGGAACAAAGCGCTGCTGGAGATCGCGCGGACGGCACGGACGGAAACGAAGGCCGCGACGCAGCGACTGTCTCGACGGCGCGAGGAGCACGCGAGTTATTTTCGCGCCGTCGAGAGACTCGGCGGCCGCCTCGCGCCGGCCGTTTCTTCGGATCTACCGAGGCTCCACGACGGCGGCGACTTTGGCTGGCCGCTCGTCCTCGAGTATCCCGAGGTCAATGTGCCGTCGGACTATGTCGAGGCCGTCTCGACCGACGACCTCGTCGCGAACTGGCTTCTCGAGCTCTTCGAAGCGCCGCCCGCCTGGGACGAGGCGGGCGACTACGTCGTCGCCAACCTCGCGCTCTACGTCAGGCAACCGGCCGATAAGGCGAGCATTTTCCTGACGGAAGATGCCTATGTTGACTACCGCCTCGGCGGCCGGGAGCACCACGATGCCGACGCTTCGACGCTATTCCTCGATCTGTCGCCGGCGGCCACGTTCCGAGACCTCGTAACGCACGCAGACTATGCCATTACGGGGCCCATCAAAATCCAGCTTAGACCCCAGACCTCCCAGGCTCACAAACTCTGGCGCACCCGCGTCTCTCTCGTCCCCGTCCTTGACCTTCCTGATGGCTCACGAAGCAGCCCTTTAGAAAGAAAGAAAGAATGAATGAACGAACGAACGAACGCAGACTGGAGCGTGTCGTTGGATTGGATTGGATTGGATTGGATTGGATTGCAGGGAGGATGAAAGGAAGAAACGGTATTCCGTCGGTCGAAAAAAAACCGTGGCGAGCACGAGCGACGGAGAGAAGTGATTTGTCAGTCTCGGAGCGTGAGTCCCATTTCGCGGCGCTTCGCAGCGCGGCGCTTGGTGGCGGCCTTGAGCTCGTCGAGCATGTTTGGACCTTCCATGGCGCCGACGTTTGCGCCAGTCTCGGGCTTGCGAAATTTTTTTTCGATCGTGATGGTGTTGCCGCCAAGAGAAGGACGCCGGGGTACGGCCCCGCCGTCGAGGCGGGCGAGGAGCTTTTCCTGCATTTCTTTGAGCTTTTCGATTTCCTTGGCCTGCGTCTCGAGCTCGGATGCCATCTTCGTGAAGCGCTGTTCTTGGACGGCGAGCTTGGCCGTCATGGACATGGAGGTTGTTGGGGCGGGCACCTGGGCCGCGGTCTCGTCCTCCTCGGCGTCGTCGTCTCCGAGCAGGCCGGAGCCCGTGATGGCCTGGTTGGAGGTGGTCGTCGTGCCGAAGACGAGTTTCTCGAGCGAGCGGATGCGCTTCTCGAGGCTTTCGGCGTGCTGGCGCACCTCCGATGACGCGTCTCTCGCGCCGTACTCGGCCGAACCTTGATCGTCTTGGTCGTAGTAACCCCCGGAAGTCGTCTGCTGCTGCGTGTCCTCGAGGAGCGCGACGCGGTCGAAGAGAAGCTGCAAGACCGCGCGGTCCTCGCTCGCCGAGCCGACGATCCCCCCCGCCGCCTCGGCGGCCTGCTCGAGCGCGACGACGCGCTGCTCGAGCGGGCCGAGCGCTCCGGCGACCCACTCCTCGATGCCCGAGAGCAGCATGACCATGTCGTCCTGCGAGGCGAGGGAGCCGACGCCCTTTTCGTTCGCGATCTGGTAGATGCGCTTCTGCGGCGCGACGGCCGCCGACGGGTAGCTCTCGTAGTACTCGTCGGCGTCTTCGGTTGTTGTCGGCGGCGGCGCGTCGCGGTAGTCGCCGCCCTCGATCATCAAGCGCGCGGCCTCGGCGCCGTCCTTGGCGTACGAGTGGTTCGGGTCGAGCTTGAGGAGCGCATCGAACTGCTCCTTGGCCTCGGGGGCGCGGCGTTCCTTGAGTAGCGCGAGCGCGAGGTTGTAGAGCGTCGTGGCCTTGGGGGTGCGGCGCACGGCCGCGTAGAGTTTGGGAATCGCCTCGCCGAACTCGCCCTTTTTGCAGTGCGCGGCCCCTTCCTGCGCGTCGATGCTCGCGAGCGCGTCGTAGGCGAGTCCGTAATTCGGGAAATACGCTATGACGTCGTCGAAGGCGTGCCGCGCCTTGGTGAGATTTTGGGTCTTGAGGAGCGCGACGCCGTAGTTGAAGAGGAGCGACGCGGGGAGTTCGAGGTTGGCGACGATCGCGCCGTCGATGGCCGCAATCGCCTCCGACCACCTTTCGCGCTTGCAGAGGAGTTCCCCCAGGAGCGGAAGCATGATGGTCTGCTCCTCGGCGTCGTTCGGGTCGAGGCCCTCCTTGAACTTGAGCAGGGCCTCGAGCGCCTCGTCGTACCGGCCGAGCTTCGTCAGCATGCGCGCCTTATTGTAGAGCCAGGTCCCGTCGCCGTCCGGATCGAGCGCGCCCGCCTGCTCAAAAAGCGCGAGCGCATTCGAAAACTCGTTACCCTCGACCTTTTTGAGGGCCTGGCCCAGCAGCTGCGTCGCCTTGAGCGAATTGAGGATGTGCTTTGCCTCCTCGTTCGACGGCCGCGCGGCGACCGACGCCTCGAGGGCCAACACGGCCTCGTCGTTCCGCCCGAGCTGCTCGAGGCACAGCCCCTTGTTGGCCAGCAGCGTCGAGCTCGCGCGTGCCGACGGCGACGCCTTGAGCGCCCTTTCGAGGATTGCGAGGGCCTCGCCGGGCTTGTCGTCGCGCAGCAGCTGCGTCGCGGCATTGTTCGCCGCCTGGGCGCGCGAGCCCGCCGGCGCCTTGAAAATTTTCGACGACGACGACGACGACGACGACGACATGATCACCTCGACGACGTCATTACGCCGCAGCGGCACTACACCAATGAATGTCGGTCATCGTTGTGCAAATACAGAGGAGTGTCCTTAATTTAAAACCCTACTACTATGATGATATGATGTACGAGCCCCTCGAGCACCCCCCCGTGGCCGTGGTGGCCCCGTTTCCGAGGGAGGAGGTGGTGGTGCTGGAGGAGCCGCAAGCTGTCGCGTACGCCGTCCCACCACCGCCGCCGCCGCCGCCTCAAGGTGCGGAGCCCAACCCCAAGGCGCGGCGCGGTCATGCCGTGGACGTGATTTGCGTGCGACGGTGCACCGGTGAGCTCGCGTGCTCCGAGTGGGGAGTGCGGTTTGCCATGCCGAGCTCCCTGACGCGGAACATGGCGCGCGCGTACGAATCGATGGCGTCGAGCTTCGCGCGGCTCGGGGGGCGCCAGCGGTCGTTCAGCGAGGACGAGAACTTCGACGAGGAGATGGACGCGCCGGCGACGGTCGTCGCGAGCGTCAATGGAAGGGTAGTGCCGGGGCTCGAGCTGCATTTCGAGCGCGACGGCTCGTGCAGCTTTGGACGTCTCCGATTGAAGCCGACCTCCTCGGAACTCGAACTGTGCGGTCTTCGCGAAGGCAAGAACGCGCTTCGCGTCGAGCTCTCGCGCGGCAAGCGCCTCGACGTGGCGCACGCCCGCATATTTTTGTGGCGCCGCGACGACCCCGTCATGGTGTGCGACGTCGACGGCACCATCACCCGCACCGACGTCCGCGGCTTCGTGGATTCGGTTGTCGCCGAGGCACCGTCCAACGCGCACGCCGGAGTCTGCGAATTCTTCGGCGATCTCGCCGACGATCGCCGCGCTAATATCCTGTACCTCACGAGCCGACCTATCGCGCTCGCCGACCTCACGAGAAACTTCATCGCGACGCTCCAGCAGCCGCAATACGAGAGGTTTGGCGACCCGCGTCGCGCGTGGCGACGCATGCCCGACGGCCCCGTCGTCACGTCGCGCGCCAACATCGTCGGAGCGCTCTACTCGGAACTCGTCGCCAAGACGCCCGACGTCTTTAAGACCAAGGCCCTCCTCGACGTCAACCAGGCCTACGAAGCCCTCGCGTTCAAGGCGGGCTTTGGGAACCGCCACACCGACTGCAAGGCCTACGCCCGCGCCGGTATCCCCGTCGACGCGATCTACCTCATCGACCCGAATTCCACCATCACCGTGCCCTTTCGCCGCCCCGACGCCACCGCGCCGCCATTTTTCGGCTACGCCGATCCCCGTCTCCGCGCGGTCGTCGCGGCCGCCCTCACCCGCTGCGCCCCCCTCCCGAGGCCCCTCATGCGCGCGCCCTCGGGCGGCATCATCCTCACGCGCTCCACGAGCGTCTAATAATAAGAGCAGACGCGTGCATCATCACGACACAACCATGTCGAGGCGCCGGAGTTCGCAGGTGTCGAGGTGGGGCAAACGGCGGTGCTGGCCGACGGGCCACGGACTCCACGCGGTCTGCGCGATCTGCAGCGTGTCGCCGTGCGAGACTAGTATCACGTCCGCGTCTTCGAACGCCTTGTCGGCGATCTCCACGGCGAGCAAGGCGCGCTTCAGGACGGCCTCGGCGCTCTCGACGCCGAATCGCGTGTGCGACGCATCCACCGCGTCCTGCTCCCACACTTTCTCGTAATTCTCGCTCGCCGTCAGCTCAAAGTCGCCAAAATCCCGCTCGCGGAGGAGCGGCTGCAAGTATACCTCACCGAGCCCGAGACCCGCGCGCACGATCTCGGCCGTCTCCCTGGCGCGCGCAAAGTCGGACGCAAACACCACAGCCCGCGACGTCACGCGCGCGATCTCCTTGGCCGCCTCGACCGCCTGCGACCGACCGACGGCGTGCAGCCCGTACTCAGCAAGCCTCCCGTGCTCCCACCGCGAGCATATGATCCCGAGATCGTTGGCGACCGAAAACCCGTGTCGCAGGGCATAGAACCTGTTCGGCATCGAGACCGAAAGCTCCGACCACCTGGCGGTGTGTGATGTCGAGAGATAGCGGGTATTCAGATAACTATAGGTTTATACTCTAGGACGCTGCCTCCCGAGGTCTTCTTCGTGCTCACTTTCGGACCCCCTCGCTTCGCAGTCGACCTGTAATAAAGTTCAAGAGGCCAGCCCAATGACTGCATGGGGCGTAGGCTAACAATCCCAGAGCTGTGGCGCGTGGGATCAAAATCACAGGGCGTTCGCACGAGGGGTGTAGCAGGGGCGAGTTGATGGTTTGCCGCCATTTTCTACGGTCTTTTGAGCGAGGGAGTACCAGGTCTTCGTTGCTACATGGAAGTTGCGGAGTTTTTTTTTCGAAATCCCGGGCGCATGTGAACTGTGAGGACCGGCGTTTGGACGCGCACCAGGAGGAGAGCACTTTTCGATGGTGATGGTTCAAGGGCGTGCGGGCGGTCCGCCCCGCGGAGAGTTGTCTGCGAGTGATTTAGGTACCGATAGAATCCAGGCCTCTACTCTGAAGGGAGGGGTGAAGTACTTTAATGACGTTTCCACCAGGTCTGGCGCCGCCGCCGCCGGAGTGTAATAATAACGCGGGCATCGCGTGTGCGCACTGCGTGTGAAAGCATCGTGGGCGGCTGAAGACAACTTCAGTTACGCATCATGATTCCGCCCACCTGTGGAGGAGGATGGCGAGGAGTGAAACCGACATAGAGAGTTCGTTTGGCTCGAGCGGAGGCGAACCGAGAGGCGAAGATCTAAAGACGGAGCGCACCGAAAGCTGCCTTCTTCAGACAAGAGTCACCATCCTCAGATTCTCTACGGTTGCGAGAGAGTACCAAGCCCAGGTACTCGAACGTCGCCACAACCGGGATGTGACTACCATCGCCTACGTCTAAGTCGGAGATATCGGCATCATTGGAGGATATCCGGTCATTGAGAAGAATGCTCGGCTTGGCCACAAAAAGTATGCCCGATTTCGACAAAAATTCCATACTTGGCATGCGTAGACTTCATTTCCGTACCGCACTCGACCGCACCTTGCAGAGTGCTTTCTGAGACGAGGTGCCCCCTTACCCACAATGCGACGGTCGGAAACGCCATATTGCCTGCATACGCTAATTCTTCGAGCGCGACGCCCTCAGTGTCGCGTTTTGCATTGTAGCGACGTCCAGTGTGTACATCATCTTGCTTCGTCTTGAAAACACCTATTAGCCCCCGGCCTTAACGATGTCGCCATGAAATTGTCAAGACCGCCACGCACGCACAGAAAGTAAAGAACCGGACAGTGGACATCACGCTGCTTAACGCCGATCGTAGGTTCGATCAAAGCGGTAGTGCCGGTGACGGTGGGGTCCGGTCGAAAGCCTAGATGACGTAAATAATTAGGTCCCATAATCGAAGGTCGCGTCGGCAGTTCCCCGTCCCGGCGGAAAGCTGCACTGCGATTCGTGTTCTAGCTCGCGCGTGTGATGCTGGAGACCATCATTTGCGCGACCTCGAGCATCATCGCGCCGCGATAACTCCCTGGCAGAGAAAGGCTACCTTTCTTCGGTAAAGTGCCGAGAAAACCGATATCTCACTCTTCCCATTGTTTCTCGGACGACCAGAATTTATTTATGCACTACGATTTCGAGGATCCGTAGCGCGTGCTGACGACCAACGAAAGTTCGCCATATCTCCGCAAGAATGCCTTATGCTCAAGCAGCTGAAAGATTGACCTGTCGCGCAGCACGACAGATTCCGTCTGTGAGTTCGATTTCCGAGTTTGTGATAACACCTTCAAGCACCCACACGCACCCCCCCCCATCTTTCTAAGATTCTTACATTGTAGCAGTCGATATTTTCGAACACTTCGTGACGGTCGGGTAATAATACGTAGGTAAGGATCAGGTGTGGTGATGGAATCTTCTGTGAGCGCTATCTAGAAGTCAGATTGAACGTGTCATCAGTCCGAACAAAGAACCTCTTCGTCCCAACTGTCAAGAGCGCCGAACAAGTCCGCGTCATCAAACATCAAAAACAATGAGAGCGACGGTCTTGACGGTATCGGTCCTTAGTGCGAGCTCCTTCTCGTTGGCACCTGCGCAGCATCGCCGCCCCCCGCTCAAGGCATCGGTGTTGGACGAGCCGGCGAAGAGCACCCCTGCTCTGGACCCTGATGGTGGTGTCGCAGTTACGGATGAAGAGGTGGCGCGCAAGTTCGTGTACGACTTCGGCGAGGGTAAGACCGACGGGAACGGCACGCAGCGGGCCCTGTTGGGCGGGAAGGGCGCGAACCTCGCCGAGTGCTCGCTGATCGGGTTGCCGGTGCCACCAGGGTTCACGATCTCGACAGAGGTGTGCACGTACTACTACGCGCACGACGGGACGTACCCGTTGTCGCTCGATGTGGACGTGAAAGCGAGCGTGGCGAGGATCGAGGGAGCGGTTGGCAAGAGGTTTGGCGACGCGTCGGACCCGCTTCTCGTGAGCGTGCGATCGGGAGCGCGCGATTCGATGCCCGGGATGATGGACACGGTGCTGAACTTGGGTCTGAACGACGAGTCGGTCGAGGGCCTCGCGGCAAAGACGGGGAACGAGCGGTTCGCGCTCGACTGCTATCGGCGGTTCATCGCCATGTACGGCGACGTCGTGATGGGCGTCCAGCAGCGACACGAGAACGAGCACGAACCGTTCGACGCGGTGATGGACCAGTTGAAAGCGGAGCGCCACAAGCGAGAAGACCTCGACCTCACGCCCGACGACCTGCGCGAGCTGATCACGAGGTTCAAGGCCCTCATCACCGAGAGGAGCGGGGAGGAGTTCCCGCAGGATCCGTACGAACAATTGTGGGGCGCGATCGGCGCCGTGTTTCGGTCTTGGGGCAACGACCGCGCGCGGATCTACCGCGCCAAGTACCACATCCCCGCCGAGTGGGGCACGGCCGTCAACGTCCAGGCGATGGTGTTTGGGAACCTCGGCGACACGTCGGCCACGGGCGTGTGCTTCACGCGAAGGCCGACCGACGGCGAGAACGTCATGTACGGCGAATACCTCGTCAACGCCCAAGGCGAAGACGTGGTCGCCGGCATCCGGACCCCCAAGGCGATCGACGAGATGAAGACGGAGATGCCCGACTCGTACACCGAATTGGAGCACATCCGCGGCGTCCTCGAGCGCCACTTTGCCGACGTCCAGGACGTCGAGTTCACGATTCAAGAAAAGAAGTTGTACCTGCTCCAGACGCGCAACGCCAAGCGTACGGGACTGGCGGCAATCCGGACAGCCTACGAGATGGTAAAGGAAGGCATCATCGACGACAAGACGGCCGTGAAGCGCATCCCCGCCGACTCGATCTCGAGCCTCCTCGCGCCGACCTTTTCTGCCGACGCCCTCGAACGCGAGACGCCGCTCGCGACGGGCCTCCCCGCGGGGCCCGGTGCCGCGAGCGGCCACATCACGTTCACGGCGCTCGGCGCCGAGGCCATCCAGCGCGAGGGCCGCAAGGCGATCCTCTGCCGCATCGAGACGACGCCCGAGGACCTCCGCGGTATGATCGCCGCCGAAGGCATACTCACGTCGCGCGGCGGCGTCTCCTCGCACGCCGCGCTCGTCGCTCGCCAGATGGGCAAAGTGTGCGTGTGCGGAGCTGACGTGACGATCGACTACAGCCGCGGCACGCTCGGCATCGGCACCACCGTGCTCCGAGAGGGCGACTTCGTCTCGATCGACGGCACGACGGGCCACATCTACGCGGGCCGCGTCGACGCCGCGCCGTCCGAGGTCAACCAGGTCCTCAACGGCAAGCTGGACCCCGACGAGAGCTACACGTACCGCATCTTCCAGACCGTCATGGGATGGGCCGACAAGTACCGCAAGCTCGCGGTCCGCATCAACGCCGACACGCCCAAGCAGGCGGCCACGGGCCTCAAGCTCGGCGCCGAAGGCATCGGCCTCGCGAGGACCGAGCACATGTTCTTCGAGGGGGACCGCATCCACTACATGCGCAAGCTCATCCTCGCCGCCGAGGACAGCGAGCGCCGCCGCGCCGCCAACAAACTCCTTCCGTTTCAGCGCGACGACTTCCACGAGATGTTTAACGCGATGGACGGCCTCCCCATCACGATCCGCCTCCTCGATCCGCCGCTCCACGAGTTTCTCCCTCACGAGTCCTCGGCGCGCCTCGCGCTTGCCGACAAAATCAGCGTCCCCTTCGAGAAAATCACCGAGCGCGTCGCGGCGCTCCAGGAGATGAATCCGATGCTCGGACACCGCGGCTGCCGCCTCGCCATATCCTTTCCCGAGATTGCCGAGATGCAGGCGCGCGCTATCTTTGAGGCTGCCGCTCAGGTCGTCGCCGAGGGCGGCCAAGTGGCTTTGGAGATCATGGTCCCCTTCGTCGGCTTCAAGGCCGAGCTCGACAACCAAGTCAACACCCTCCACGAGGTCGCGCGTGAGGTCATGGCCTACCGCAAAGTCTCGTTCGAGTACAAAGTCGGGACGATGATCGAACTCCCGCGCGCCGCGCTCACCGCCGACGATATCGCCCACACGGCCGAGTTCTTCAGCTTTGGTACGAACGACTTGACCCAGTGCACCATGGGCATGTCGCGCGACGACAGCGGCGCCTTCTTGCCCACCTACACCGCCAAGGAAATTATCTCCCAGAATCCGTTCGCCTCGATCGACCAAGTCGGCGTCGGACAGCTCGTCCAGATCGCCTGCGACAAGGGCGCGACTGTGCGCCCCGATATCAAGCTCGGTGTTTGCGGCGAGCATGGCGGAGACCCCAAGTCAATCGAGTTCTTCCACAGGGTCGGTTTGAACTACGTGTCCTGCAGCGCCCCGCGTATCCCCGTCGCGCGCCTCGCCGCAGCGCAAGCCGCCCTCGCTGACGAAGAACGCCACTGAGCGCCAAGTCCGACGTCAGCTTATTTAACTGGGGAGCAGCACCACGAGCAGCCTCGTCTACTATATACGTCTCATTCCTTGTTGTGCAAGCTGCGCCCCTCCTTCCTCCTTGTTAAGGAGAGAGAGAGGCCAAAATCGATCGCCGTACTCTGTGAGAGCCTGGCGTGCTCATATGCGTTGCGCCCCCCAGCGCCTCGATCAAGGCACTAGTTTGCCACCCCGCCGGCCGCCCGCCGTGCCACCGTCAATGTGTGTTCCCTTTCGTGCCCACAGTAGTATTAGTAGCTTCCTTCCCCGACACGATAAAATTATGATAACCTCTACAAAACATCGAAGTTCGTGATCCCCCGTGGTAATTTATAATTAACTAATCTCAGGTTTCCAGATTTATTATTACCAGACCAAAGAAAGACCAGGATTTCCAGACATCCTAACTACTAATCGACAGATGTTTGTCTGTCTGTTTGTCTGTCTGTCTGTCTGTTTGTCCCTCGATTTAGGGTAAGGATCAGGTAGGCGCGAGAGTAAGGATCAGGTAGGCAGGCGCGAGAGCCAGACAGTGGTCCTCCAAGCCGTCTACGGCGACCTCGCAGACTATTTCCACGAGCCGCGGCGGCTCTTTCAGCGCGCCATTCTCACGCCCCGTCGAAACGATGTTGTCGATGCTGACAACGCGCGCATGACCGCGGCCTTTTTTTCCCGGAGACGAGGCGTCGGAGTTCTTTTCGGCTGACTAGGCCGGGTCGGAAGACGACGCCTCGCTCTTTACAGTAGAGTTTTCAACTCCCTGAAAACCAACGGCATGCTGACTTTGAGCGCGAGCTTAAAGTCTTCGCAACCTCGACCCGTCGCACGGCCACTGCAACGGTACCAGATACATGATCGATCGTGTCGTTGTCACCGAGGCTCCTCCAACCTGTATCCCGTAAGGCCCGCCGACGCCAAGCGATCAACAAGAGCCAGGGCCAGACGCCCCGCGAGGTCGGCGTCCTCTTGCCCAAGCCCGTCTTCTGTCACGTCCAGCTCTACGTGGCTCTCTGTCGATCGGCAACCCCGAGGATTTGCTCTTCTGGGTCGACGACTCCACCCTACCCCACACGTGCTGCGCAATACCGATAAGCCCCCTCCCGGCGTCTACACGCGCACTGTAGGTGAACTTACTGGGACCAGGTGAACTTACTGGGGTTAGAGATTGGGACTAGGTGAGCTGAGTGACCAGGTGAAACTGGGACCAGGTGAACATACTGGGGCTTTTAGAGTAAAGGGCTTTTAGAGTAAGCTCAAAGGTTGGCGGCGCGTGCGGATCAAAGCAGCTTAGATTGGCGGAGGCGAGAGCGACGAGCTCAAAGGAGTTGGTGTGAGCTAGGTGAACTTACTGACCAGGTGAACTTATATGAAACTTACTGGGACCAGGTGAACTTACTGGGGTTAGAGATTGGTGAACTTACTGGCCTGCACTTGTGTTTGTCTGTTTGTTTGTTTGTCTGTCTGTCTGTCTGTCTGTTTGTCCCTCGATTTAGGGTAAGGATCAGGTAGGCGCAAGAGTAAGGATCATGTAGGCCCGCGAGTCAGCCATTGATCCTCGAAGCCGTCTACGGCGACCTCGCAGACTATTTCCACGACCCGCGGCGGCTCTTTTAGCCAGCGCGCCATTCTCACGCCCCGTTGAAACGATGTTGTCGATGCTGACAACGCGCGCATGACTGCGGCCTTTTATTCCCGGAGACGAGGCGTCGGAGTTCTTTTCGGCTGACTAGGCTGGGTCGGAAGACGACGCCTCGCTCTTTACAGTAGAGTTTTCAACTCCCTGACAACCAACGGCATGCTGACTTTGATCGCGAGCTTAAAGTCTTCGCAACCTCGACCCGTCGCACGGCCACTGCAACGGTACCAGATACATGATCGATAGTGTCGTTGTCACCGAGGCTCCTCCAACCTGTATCCCTCAAGCCCCACCGACGCCAAACGATCAACAAGAGCCAGAGGCAGACGCCCCGCGAGGTCGGCGTCCTCTTGCCCAAGCCCGTCTTCTGCCACGTCCAGCTCTACGTGGCTCTCTGTCGATCGGCAACCCCGAGGATATCGTCTTCTGAGTCGACGACTCCACCCTACCCCACACGTGCTGCGCAATACCGATAAGCCCCCTCACGGCGTCTACACGCGCACTGTAGGTGAACTTGCTGGGACCAGGTGAACTTACTGGGGTTGGAGATTGGGACTAGGTGAGCTGAGTGACCAGGTGAACTTACTGAGACCAAGTGAACTTACAGGGGTTTTTAGAGTGAACGCAAAGGCGAGCGGCGTGTACGGATCAAAGCAGCTTAGATTGGCGGAGGTGAGAGCGACGAGCTCGAAGGAGAGTGGGGTGAGTGGATGTGAGCACGAGTGGGCTTACACCGAACTTACTGGGGTTAGAGATTGGGACTAGGTGAACTTACTGGGGCCAGGTGAACTTACTGGGGTTAGAGATTGGGACTAGGTGAACTTACTGGCGAACTTACTGGCCTGCACTTGTACTTGTATTAAAGACCGGTCTTTTCGATCCTGCGCCTTGCGAGAGCATCCGCCCTCCCGGCGTAGGTTGGAACCTGTTCGCCTCCCGGGCGGGCCGGGTGGTAGCCGGGACGTTCGCAGTGGGACAAGGTATGTCCGGAGGGCTCGCACGGGAAAGTAAGCGGCGAGATGGTCGTCGGTCACATCGCGTTCTCCACGTCGCATGGCGACAAGCAAGATGACCAATCTCCGCCGACTCACCGTTCGTCGCCCCTCGTGTATACACCCGGCGACTCTAATCCCAGCGCCGTGGCGCTGGGATTATTAGCCTACACCCCGTGCGATGGGCTGGCCTATAGTTAGTTAGTTAATTTGTGCTAAGGTTTAGATATAACACTTCCTGCGGTTTTAGATGGATTAACGAATAACTAACGCGCAGACAAGAGTCACTAGAGAGAGTGCAGGACGTCAGTGTGCGGTCAGGGCGCTCTTGCATTTCTGCACCACGCGCCTGCTTCTCTCCTTTCGCCGTCGCACGCGACGGTGGCCATGTCAAAGGGCGGGTAGCATGCCAAAGAGGTCGGTAGACGACTACGTGGTCGCAACGCACATGAGCGACCGCGCGTACGAATCGAAACGCGCGGCACCCACATTTGAAGAGGCACGCGGCGGTACAAAACCTAAACCTCCAGGCTTTTCGGGTAACAAGTTTTTAACCAGTCGGTGAATCAAATTTCGAGACAAAAATACGGGTGGCGTAAAAAATGGGTCAAAAATACGGGCGTAAATTACCCCCCAAAAGGCACGGCACGAATCAGGGCCGCTGGTTGTTGAGCGCCCAGTCGTAATCGAAGTAACGCAACCGAGGGTGCGGGCTCATCGAGTCGAAGAGTGCCGCGGGCTCGGGCGCCGCACTTCTCGCAAAGCGCACGGGGCCGCCCCCACTAGCGAAGTCGTCGGCGAACCAAAGGAGGATGCGCGAAAAGGTGGCGACGTCGCGTTGGGGATCGAGCTTGAGGCCCTTGGTTTCGTCGGAAAAGAACGCGGCGAGGCGCGAGCGCATGACGTCGGGGAGGGTGTGGTCGCCCGTAAACGCGAAGCTGGCAAGCGATGGACACGATGATGAGGCACAGACGATGCACGCATGGATAGCGGGCTCGTCCCATTGGAAGCGGAGGAAAGTGTGCTCGACGTCGTTGAGCGAGACCTCGACGCCCGCAACAGAGCCGACAGGTTGGTCCCAGATCTGTGTCGTCTTAGTTGAAAGATCGAGGATGGATTTTTCGGGTTTGCGCGTGGTGATCACGCGACAGCAGAGGGCGTTGTAGGCGTTCATGTACAGCGCGAGCTTTTCGAGAGGACCTTAAAAGAGAGGATTCTCGTCGCTCTTTAGAAAAAAACAAAACTCACCGAGCTTGTCGGCGTCGACGGCTGCAATGAGGTCGAGGTACTCGCCGAGGCGCGGGTCGGCCGCCATCCCTTCGTAGTCGACGAGGCCGTCGACGACGTGGGCGCGCAAAACCGAGTCCCAGAGCGCGTGGTCGACGCGTTCGCCTTGGTTTGCGATGACCGCCGGGTCATCGAAGCGCTGCAGCGTCGCGGTCGACGGCACGGCGGGAATCGACCGCGAGGCCAACATCTTTTCGAGCGCATAGTACGGTTTGAGGTACGCATCCTCGAGCCACAGCAAGCTGCCGGCCAACAAGAGGGTAATCATCAGGATTCTCTGGCTGACTCAGATGATCATCGCGATCCTCCTCGTCGCGCGCGCCGTTGCGCTGGCGCCAAACGAAACGCCTCGACGCCAAGCCGTCCTGGGCGGCGTTTTTGCCGCGGCCACGGGAGCGGCGCCTGCGTTGGCGGCCGAGTCGATCGACCCCGCCACGTGAGACCGACCGTCGTCAACGCAAAACACAGCGAGGGCAGGTCTCGGATGGGTGGTCAGCTCGAGAAGTTCGTCGACGTCAATCGCGGCTTTCGCCTCATGAAGCCGACCACGTGGTGCGTCAACGACGGAGAACGTCGAGACAAACGTCACGAGTGCGCAGGAATCAGTTTGACGGCGAGGTCGGCGCGTACGACCTGCGATGGACTGATCTCGTCGAGACGACGGCCTCGGTGACGGTGTCGTCGTCGAGTTACAGCGGTGCCTCGATCGATGCCCTCGCCGACGTCGACGCGCTCGGTGGGAAGCTCCAGAAGAGCCGGAGTGCTGACCTCCTCGCCAAGCGCGCGCGCGTCTCGGACGGCGTCCTCTTTTACGACTTTGAGTTTGGCAACCCCACGACGGCGACCCACGAGCTTCTCGCCATGTGCGTCAACAAGAACCGTCTCTGGCAAATCTCCGCAAAGTCGCCCGAAAAGTCCTGGGCAAAGCGCGCCGACCTCCTCCACACCGTCGTGAGTGTCGTGTGTGTGTACATCCCGCCCTCGCCCCACACGCGCCTCAGGTCGAGAGCTTCGTTCCGAAACTTTAACAAGTATTAGTCCTGGTGCGCGCTCCTCCTACAACTAGAATCGTGGCTGTGGCCACGGGAGGACCCGATCTTTACGCGGCTCCAGGTGCTGTAGTACTAGTGATCGTTGCGGCGCCTCCCTACTGGCGGCGCCTCCGTAATGAAACTCCCGCTTCTTGTTCTCCTCAGCAACGCTGTTGTTGAAAGTTCCGTTGGGATACCACCTTCACCAGCGTGGCGCTTGGGTGTCTGACGTTCGTTCGTTCGGCTACGCGTTCGGGCTATGGCGGTTGCCGCCGTCTTGGGGTTGGTCGTGTTGAGCGCGCGCGTCGCGTGGAGTGGGTGGGTGGATCCGCAGGTGTGTGTGTGTGTGTGTGTGTGTGTGCGAGGAAGGGTGTTGATGTGCGGAACAGACGCCGTTGTGGGCACGCGCAACGACCGCGATCGAGACGGGTTTCGCCCACACGTTGGTGTTCAGCGACGAGTTCGAGGTGGAGGGTCGGAGCTTCGCTGACGGAGACGATCCACGGTGGACCGCCGTGGACAAGAACGACTACACGAACATGGCGCTGCACTACTATCACGCCGACCACGTGAGGACGACGAACGGCGTGCTCAACATTACGACGGACTACGCGCCGACGACGTTCGAGTCGGCCGAGGACGAGGAGGGATTCGTGCAGTTCAAGACGAGGCGCAAGCCGTTTTCGAGCGGGCTGGTGCAAGGGTGGAACAAGTTCTGCTTCACTGGCGGAATCGTGGAGATCGTCGCGAGGCTGCCGGGTAAGGCGACGGTCGGCGGTCTGTGGCCGGCAATGTGGCTCCTCGGGGCGATGGCGCGCGCGACGTACGTCGCCTCGACGGACTGGATGTGGCCCTGGAGTTACAACACGTGCGACCGAGAACGGCAGTACACGCAGGAGATAAACGCGTGCGAGCCTTCGCCGCACTACGGCCTGCGTCCGAACACGGGCCGAGGCGCGCCCGAGATCGACATCCTCGAGGCGATGCCCGGGGTCGGGACCTTGAACTATGGGTTGGAGAAGCCGTATTGGTCGACGTCCTACCAGGTCGCGCCAGGCAAGCTCCACGACCGGCCGGTGGAGGGAAAGCGGCCCAACCCCGGCCAGTGGTACGAGGACGGTTTGCGCTACGGCGGCAACACGTCGATCAATGCCTTCTTTTACGGCGAGGAACTCAAGCATTTCACCAAGCGCGAGACCTACGTCGCCGACGCGCTCTCGGCCAACACGCACATCGACGACACTCACTTCACCAATTTCCACACCTATCGCCTCGAGTGGGAAGTCGAGCCCGATAGAGAGGCGCTCAGGTGGTACCTCGACGGCGACTTCATCTACGAAATCTTGCCCCGGTCCCTCGACTTCACGGGCGCCAAGATGCCTGACGAACCCATGCACATCCTTCTGAACACGGCCGTCTCGAGCACCTGGGGCTTTCCGCTCCCGTGGGAGCAGCCGCCCGGCTGCGACAGCTCGAAAAAGTGTTACGACTGCGGCTCGCAGAAGTGCGCGTGCCAGCTCCCCGTCGGCTTTTGCGAGATGCTCCCCGCGCACTACGAGATCGACAGCGTCCGCGTGTACCAGCGCCTCGACGAGAAGAGCCACAAGATCGGATGCTCGACGGATACGCATCCGACGAGGCGCTTCATCGAGGGCCACGTCGACCGCTACTTCGACCCATACAACGGCGAGAACAAGCCCCTCCACCCGGTCAAGGCCGGCGGCGCGAGATGTCGTTCGAGCGCCACCTGCGGCGATGGCACCTGCGTCTCCGGCCGCTGCCGCTGTTCGCCGACGGCCACCGGCCCCGAGTGTAAGGCCTTCGTCGCCTTCAACGACGTGAGCTGTAGTTGTTGTTCTCCCCTTCCCCCTTGACGAAGAACGACGACGTTGATCACGCGGCGCGCAGATCAGCTACGAGGAACCGTGGCGACTCCGCCTCTCGACGCCCTTCGTCCCGCCGATGCTCAGGACCGCAGTGAGTACCTTTTTTAGAACGAAGATTCCCTCGCGCCCAACGTGCTGTACGTCGTTGCAGGTCCTCGCCTTTCTCGTGCTGACTGCCGGCATCGTCGCGTTCCGCATCTCCGCTCAGCGCAAAGCGAGGTCGGCATCACTCATCGCCTCGAGCCCTGCACTCCCGACGCCGTCCAACAACCCCCCGCCAGTGCTTTTTGGCTGAGAATGCAATCAATGAATGCATTACTAATAATAACTCGCAGCCCCCCCACCCCCCCTTCACCTCAACTCACTCGGCAGTTTTGCGCCGTCTGGAGGCACATATGGCTGACGACTCCTCGGACGATGATGTGTCGATTCGAAGGGTGATGCAACGGAGGAACGGCAATGCTAAGAAAGAGCTGGAGAATAAGGAGGAGGAAGTACATGGCGGAGATTTTGACGACGACGAGGGTGGTGTCAACGACTCGTCGTCGGACGAGGGTGGCGGCGACGAAGAGGATGAGGAGGATGAGGAGGAGGAGGGCGCTGGTGGAGGTGACGAGGACGATGACGATGATGTACCGATTAGCGAGTTGGTGAAGAAGAAGGAGGAGGCCGAGGACGACGATTCGGACGTGCCCTTGTCCGAGCTTATCGCGGCCAAAAAGAAATCCGCGAGCACTTCGGTGAAGAAAGTGGAGCCGAAGAAACCTGCGTCGCCGAAGAAGCGCAAGGCCGCGGAGCCGCCCGCGATCAAGCGGAAGAAGACAACTGGCGTGAATCACGAGAGCGTGGTTTACGAGACGAACAAGGGCAAACTCGTGCAGGCGCTCTTGCGACGGTGGTGGTACGCCATCGACTGGCCTTCAAAAGAAGCCCGGTCCAAAGTACCCGAGGAAAACTTCGAAGTCCTTTCGGGATTCCCGGGAGTCCACGTTTGCACGTCGGGCCCTCGCCTCGGCGAGCTCGTCGACCATCGAGACCACGACGCCGCCCCCTCCTTCGTGAACCTCTATGCCAAGCCGGCCAAGGAACTCAAGGAGCTCGTTGCGACCGCCTTTGAAAGTCAGATCAACCAGCTCAAGAATCACGAGCCCGACTCCCCGATGATTCCTGGCCTTCAAAAGGAGATGAAAGGCGCGGCAAAAATCAACGCCGACAAGGCCGACGTCGAAGCGCGGAAAGCGTTTGCCGAGTATCAGAAAAACACCCAGGGTCGCCGCTGATTTTTGTTTTTTAATCACCATAATACCACTCCGCTTTTTTTCATCGTGAGATTTTTGGGCTACTGTAGTCGCTGAGCATCGTTTTTTTTTTGGCGTCTCGGCGAGCGTCGTCGAGGATGCTGGTCATGATGTACGAGTCAAAGTCGGCCAAGAGGGTCGTGAATTGATCATATATATGTTTTTGCTCTTCGGTGAGCGCATAGGACCGCTCGGCGATCTTCTTTCGTGTGTCCGATGGCGGAGGATGCTCGCCCACTATCATCTTTTTGGGGCCGCGGTGCTCCTGATGACTGCTGGTTGGTCGATCAGTGTCGTCGTCGTCTCTTCGAAGAAGGAGGAGTTTGTCCGTCCGTCCCGCACTTGCGGGGCGGCTTTTTGAAAAACCGGACGTTGATGATCGCGCGCGAGCCAAGCCGTTGGCGCTCGCGGGCCGCGCACGAGACGGGCTGACGTACTGCTGCTGCACGAATGGCGGGGGTTTCTTCATCGTTCGCGGCGTCGAGTTATCGACCGTCTTTTTTGTTGTTCGTACCAAACGCATCCGACGTGCGTGATGCATGTAATGGTACTCCGACTCGATTGCGTTCAGTGGGAGCGACTTCCAGCTGATCGTGAGATCGTGAGGGGCCTCGAAGCGCCGGGTTGGACTTTTTCTCAACGTCGTGGTCGGCATCGGGCCTTTCTTTCGTGTGGTGCGAAGGAATGACAACCCAGGGGCGGAATGACAACAAGCAGATTTTGGTACCCAAAGTATCCCACCGTATCCGGCTGAGTCACGCAGACGATCGATGACCTGCCGAGTCCTATGGGATTACTCGGCGGCCGAGGCAGACGAACTGTCACTTCGTCGCGGCGAGACCGTCGTCGTCGAGCGTAAAGACGACGGCGGGTGGTGGTTCGGCCATGTCGCGTCGAATCCGAAGCGCTCTGGGCTGTTTCCTGGCTGCTACGTGCGCAACCAGGAGGAGGAGGATCCTGCGACTGTACCTGAGCCAAAAAACGAGCCGATCGAGAGAACCATGATGAATTCGAGGAAAGCGACGAAACTGGCGTCGTCCGTTACACAAGATGACGACGACGACGGCGCGTGTCGGTCGAGCGAAACGCGCGACGATATTTTGGAAACGATGCTAGAGCTCGAAGCTCGGACTGCTGCAGCTGAGGCCTCCCTCGCTGAGGAACGGCGAGTTGCTGACGCATTTCGCGCCGCGGCCATGGGCTCCTTGGAACTGCTCGAGAACATCCTGTCGCGAATCTTAAAACCGCTGCCGGGAATCGTCCTCGAGACGCCCGACGACGACGGCTACTCGGAGGACGACGTTCGGGTACTGCAACATGGAGAGACCAGCAACACGCTCGGAGAACAGCTCGCGCTGTTGGTAGCAAATCAGATGGGATCCAAGGTCAAGCAAATCAATTCGTGCCAAAGGGGTGTCTCGTGGGCTGACTTTTGCGATTCGCTCGAAGCTTGTTTCGAAAAGGAACTCGCGGCGCGTCAGTTTGGCTCAAAGGATAATGTCTTGGCGGCTCATGCAACGACGGTGGCAGCGCAAATATCTCACGTCCCGTCGCGCGAAGATTTCGTAGATGCGCGAGGACCTAAGACTGAATTGCCGCCTCGCGCCGCTCGGCTCCGGCCGCGCGTCGGACCAGCAGCAGCAATCGGCAACGAATATCAATGTGAAAAAATGACAGATGAGAGCCGCTGTGAATACAATAATCATGGCGACAATGTGGACAAAGTGCTTGGCCGCTACGCGAGCCCACTCCATGAGCTGTTTCAATCGTATGCGAATGTTTCAGCCAACGGCGTCGAGATCAAGTCGCGCCGGTCTCGCGCGGATACCGAGGTTTTCGTCAGCCCCGCTGACTTTTTGCGTCTCTGCCGGGACTATGATATTTGCACGACCCTTCTTTCTCGGCAAGAAGCTACCACCATCTGTCGGCTCTCGCTGACGATGGCGAAAAAGTGCGATCGCGAGCGAACTCTAGCGCCCGCGGGTTTGAACGAGGCACAGCTCCACCGTGCGCTCACGCGCTGCGCAGTCGCCGCCTATGCGCACATGCCGACGACGTCTCTCTGCGACAAGCTCGACGCTCTCTTCTTACACATGGGGCTTGAAAAGCCCGGCGCCTTTTCGAGACATCGCAATCACCAACAACAGCAACCCGTAGTCCATCGTTTTATTGGCTCCGATTCCGAATCCTCGCGCGCTGTGCCTCGTCTTGAGAGACGAGCAGCGCAGGAACATCAATCGCGACTTTTGGAGACTCGTCGTGAGAGACGAGAGCGGGAAAAATCGCCGCCGCCGCCGCCGCCACAAGAGAGTTGTCACGATAACACGGCGCGATCAGTTTTTACGGGGACCACTAGCAAAAACCATGAGACGCGCAATGAAAATCGCCACGAGGGTCGTCACAACGACGAACCCGCACCACCTGGGCAGGCTGGCGACGACAAGTCGACAACGCGGACCACTGCGCAGTTTTTGCCGCCGCCGGGTGCAGCTCCGTACCCAACGGCAGTGCCGCACTACCCGATATTGCACCCATTCGCAGCGCCTTACGCAACCTACTTGGGCCTACAGGCACCACCGTTTACGGTCGCGCCGACATTCGGACGATTCGGTCCCCAATACCCCTCTATGCCTCCACCCAGCCTCCCCAACGTCGCACCAGTCGGCGACCCCGTACCACCACGGTGATAGACATCATCAACGGCCATCAACGACTTCCGAAGAGTCTGGCTAATCGGCTTCATCTTATTGAGGATAGATGCCCGGCACTTAAAGCCCCGTACAACAATAGGCCCTTGAGGCACATACGACAACAGTCTATGCGCCGCCAGAGGAAGCGCACGCGCCGCCCTACCTGGTGCCGAGTCCAGTCATCATGCCGCCGCACACGAAACGAGGCGAGGAAGAAAAGGAGTCAAGGCACACGCAGAATGAGAAGCGATCTCGAAGGAGAAGTAGAATAAGAAGGAGGAGGATGAGGAGAAACAAGCAAACCACCCTAATCGCAAGAAGCTTCACGTCGCGTATTATGATGATGATGATGATGATGATCGCGGGTGATGTTTGCGCTTATTAGTTGTCGGTCCAGACAGCGAGGCAACGGCGTCGGATACAGGACCTGACATTACAGAAGGAAACTCCTAAAGCGCGGGAAGAAAACGGGACAAACGCACTGCTTTAGTTTCCCCGGGCCGCCTCTCTTCGTCGCGTCGAGGCAATACTTGCATTCGCCGCACTCGGGGGCGACGCAAGCGTCGCAATCGCCGCAGCGCGGGCGTCGCGTGCGGCCAGATTGCGACGTCACGTTTCTGCGGCGTTGTCTCCTTTGGACTGTTTCCGGAGTCGACGGTCGGCGTCGGTTTTGCGATTTGGGCGTGACGGGGTCAGCTCGAGAGCTTTTTGTGGAGGCGGCTTTGTCCAAGGTCGAAAGAGGGACCCACGTATCCGAGTCGCGTCGCGAGCCCTTGACGTGCACGCGGCCCCAGCCGTCCCTGACGTCGACGATAGTCTCGTCGACGGCAGAACGTTGGTCGTCGTCGTCGTCGTCGTCGCTGGCGTCGTCGACAGCGGGTTGGTCGTCGTCATCGTCGCGGTGTTTGCCGACCCCCTCCTCGGAACAGGAGGAGAGTTGCCGGGGGTTCTCGATGGCTCTTGCGATGTCCTCGATCGGGAGCTGGACGGCCTCGGGGTGGCACTTGCAGACGGTCGCGCGACGGCCCGCGGACGGCCAGCTTGAGGTCGCGAAGTTGGTGGACTCGGCGACGTTGAAGCCGTGGTTGAAGCCCGAATGATAGGCCTCGGGGAGCGTAATCATGATCTCGCCAGCGTTGTGGACGCACTCGGAGACGCGAAAGCCGTTGTCCCGGAGGAGCTTGGGCGACACGATCGACATCTTGTGTCTGAGAAAGTGCGGACACTCGTCCCGTTTCTCGGGGAAGAGGAGCGCGGCGAACTGCTCGAATTTTCGGGCGTCCTTGGGCGAGATGCCGTACCAGCTCTTGGGGGCGCCAAAGTGGATCAAATTGATCGAGTACAAGTTGGCATCCTCGACGTGCCACGCGAAGAGCGCGCGCCACGCGCCGACGTAGACCATGGGCTCCGTCACCCCCCCCAACTTGCTTCCGGGGATCGATCGTCGCAACGGGTCGTTCGGCATGCGGTCGAGGTGCCACTCGCTCGCGCCTTCCTCCCAGTCCCCGGCGTCCGTCGTCTCGCGGAGTCGCCGGAACACCGAGAGGTGCGGGTCGTCCGCGCCGTAATACGCGCCCGACTCGTTCGTCGCCAGCGACTGCCAGAACCGGCGCTCGCGCTGCTCGAGCTCGCTCCCGGAGGAGCCACGCAGAGACCGTCGCCGGGACCACTCGTCGGCGGCGTCGGGGCACCGCGCGCGCGCCGACCGCTCGTACAGCCGTCGCACGCTCATACGAGGTTTCACCTCGTGCGTCACCTCGAACACGCCCAACCGGCCCAAGATCCGCTGCTCGACGGGACCACTTATCTCGCAGTCGCCGAATTCCCCGTCGACCGAGCACAACGCCGCGACCTCGGCCGGCGTGAGCCACCACCCCTCGGGCGGAACAATCTTGCAGATTCCCGACTCCATCGCTTCCTCCTCGATCCTCGCCAAGTATCCTTGAAAGTCCCGGAACTCGGCGAGGCTCGGCCGAAACACGGGACACGTGCACCGGGCCATGGATCGATCCACGACTTTTTTTTTCTTTCAGGTCGACAACAGACAGACAACCTGCAGCAGCAGCAGCAGCAGGAGCAGCAGGGGCGGAAGGTCTTCGCGCTGCAGGAACGACCCTCAAACCCTTCTTTTGTTGTGTGTATGACGACGACGCTGCTGGCGCCTCGTCCTCATGCGCGTCGATGACAACACCCACCACCACCACCACGGAGCTCCCGCCGCGGCGCCACGCGTTCCAGAGGTCCTCGACTTGGCAGCGTGTCGCCGTCGTCGTGTTCATCGCCTCGGTCGGCCTCCACTGGGCCGCCACAGCACCCTTGGAAATCATCTGGCTCACCGTCGGCTACCTTTGTCTCGTCTTGCTCTGTTTGAGCCTCTGGCTGCGCGTCTCGACCCTCGACCCGAGCGGCAACGCGACGGCGGGCCACAGCTACAAGTGCCGCAGCTGCGCCAAGGAAGTCGAGGGTTTCGACCACCACTGCGTCTTCCTCAACACCTGCATCGGCGACGGAAACTACAAGACATTCCTCGCGCTCGTCGCGAGCCTCGCCGGACTCGAACTTTTCCACTGTCTCGCCGCCGGCCGCACCCTCGCCCGACGACCCGACCGCCTCCTCGCGCTCGCGTCCGCCCTCGCATCGGCCGCCCTCGCCGCCCCGCTCCTCGCGCTCCTCGCATTCCACTTTTACGTCAGAGTCTGCCTCGGCACCACGACCTACGGCTGGCTCCTCGAACGCCGCCGCGACACCCTCGAGGAGATAGAGGCCAAGCACTTCGACCAGCGTCGCGAACGTAGGGAGCGGGCGCGCCGCGCCGAGTACGACTACTGGCTCGAGGAGCAGGCCGCCCGAAAGTCCGCCAATAAGAAAAAGACCGCTGACGACGGCGATATCGAGCTCGGCCACGTCCGAAACCCCATCCCTGACGACCCCCGCGCGCGACGGAGACCCCCCGCCTTGCCGCCCGACACCCCCGACGCCGAGTCGGTCGACCTTCCGAGATCAACGCTCTGCGAATCCCCAGTCTCCTCCGATTCCGACGACGACAGCCTCGTCGCCGCCCGACGCTCCTTGGTGTGATTTACTATCTTCCCTCTTTTTCTCGATCTACCTGCTCGACCGGTTACGCGCATACATACACGAGTCGGACGACGGACCTGCCGACTGGTTTAATTAATTAAACGGTTGCCTCGGCTTGGTGTCCACCGACACCATCTGGGTTGGAGGCTTCTTGGCTTGGTCGTCGGCCTCTTCTGATCGGCATGGTGGGTGGGCTTCCCACGAGGTCGGCCAGGCGTGTAATTGGTGGCACTTCGCTGCGGCTGCCTCGCGTTATTGCTTCTTGCCACAAATCCATATAAATGCCGTGCCTAAAATTGCATCTCCGCCTACCCTTGGAGCCGCGCTCGCTCGAGAAGTGTCTGTCTTTCTAACGGGATTTGCACTCACTCACTCCCCGTCGGCGGTGGGGGTTCCTCGCGCCGGCCTTGTGCTATAGAAGAAGTGTGTGGTTGTTCTTCCGAGTTAACGAACGACTGCCACGCACATACCTCACAAATTACGTGGTCCCTCCCGTCCGTCCGCCATGGAGCGCGGATGTACTCCAAGTGCGGAGGGCTGGCTCGCTCGGCTACCGAGGCACCCACTGAAAAGCATCTTTATTCGAAAAAGGGTGCGCAGGCTACTACTGCTGGCCCTTCCCTTACACCTCCCCCACCCATTTTCACTCGAGTCCGACCCAGATGGGTGACTTCTTGCTGCTGGAGCTGCCGCTCGCGGTAGCCGAGACGGAGGAAGCACGCGAGGAGGCGCTGTCGATGGTTGGCGGTATCGAGGCCGTCGACCGCGCTGTGGGGCTTGTGTGGAGTCTTCGGGCCGACCTCTTTGATGACGCAGGCGACGGGGGATACCAAGGCACCGGAGCTGAAGCTTTCGCTATGCCCCGACGACGCGCAGAGCCCCCCGATCGCGGGCGAGGTGTCGACTGGCGGGTAGGTCACCCCCCAGCGACGTCAACTCTAACGCAGGCAACCGCGCTACGTCGTCGCGTGAGTAGGAAAGCTCGACTCGTGGTAAGAAATTTTTCTTCTCCCGCCTCAGGTTGCGCGTCTCGCGGCGGCGGCGACGCGTCGTGGACGGCGAGGTGCTCGGGCGCGTGCGGTCGCGATGTCACTTCTGGAACTCGATCGCCGACTTCCGCGGAAGCGCGTCGATGCCGCGCTACTCTAGAATCGACCGCGCGAGCGACGTCGACGCCGGCGCGTACAAGTATGCCGAGTGGATCGACAGCCGAGGCCGCGCGAGCACGGGCGCCGCGCTCCGCGTGCGCCACGGCGAGCCCGTGCCACGCGAGCCGACGCCGACGGCGCGCCTCGCGCAGAGCGCCCTCGACGACGACCGCGTCAAGAAGGAGCTGGACGCGATACGCGATCTCTTTTCGCGCCGGCCCGCGTGGCGGCGTAAGAAGCTGGCCGAGGTCCTCGACGCGCGCCACGACGACCCCGACGGCGGTCTCAGCGCGGTCGAGCTCTCGGCGGTGCTGCCGATGGTCGCCTTCGAGGTCGTCACGGGTCCGTGGCGCCGCACCTGGGTCCGCTTTGGCCACGACCTCAAAGCCGATCCGCGCTCGCGCTTTCTCCAGGTCGTCGACGTCCACAAGGCCATCAGCGGCGGCGGCGGCGGCGGCGGCGGCGGCGGGCCCAAGAAAAAGGCGCGGCCATCGGCGACCATGCAGCTCTGCGACTTGGAGTCGCGCGCCGCGCAGGACGCCGTCCTCAACGCTCCGCGTCTCCGGACCTGCGACGCGCACACGGGCTGGTTCTCGCGTGCTTTCTTCGACGACACGCTCAAACGGGCGCGCGACGACAACAGCGTCGACCAAGACCCGCTCGCCTGGCGCGAGTTCCTCGACGTCGCCGCCGTCGCCGACCTCCAGACCACGCTATTGCCCGACAAGCCGGACAAGGCCTCGCGCAAGCGGCCCCGAGTCCCGCGGCAAGAGGACGAGGAAGAAGACGAGGAGGAGGAGGATGATGATGATGATGATGAGGAGGAGGAGGAGGAGGACGAACAACCTCAAGAGGAAGACCGTCCCCGCCGGCCCGAGCCGCCACCGGTGGCATTTGACGATGCTGCTCAAGCGAATACAGCCTTTCATATCCTCGAAGAGGAAGACGAAGAAGAAGAAGAAGAAGAAGATGATGATGATGATGATGATGATGATGATGATGAGAACGGCGGCGGCGATGACGACTAGCTCCAAACGCCTCGACCAGAAACAGGCCCCCACCGACGTGGTCTTCGGGTTGAGCAAGCAACACCAACGCTCAATGTAAAAGGAGGACGTTTAGGACCACAGTATCACCGGCACCGGTGCGACTTAATTTAGAATCAAAGGTAGCCTGAGCAGCCGGATAAGATGGGTCTATGAGGGATGTTTCGGACGGGTGCGAGATGTAGGAGCGCCAGGTCGCACTAGAATAGAGTCCGCGTCCGTGGCTACCTCTAACAAGGGGCTTCATCAGACGCATGCCCTAGGCTTCGTGAACATCACAAGGGCCCGGCGGCTGCTTGGTGCGCTCGCGTTCCCGCTTGCGGAAGTGCTGGTACCTGACGTTCTGCGCCTTCAGCACAGAAGCAGGACCGCATCTGTCAACAACGTCTTTCTTGCAGGCAAAGTAGCACAAGGCTGCGGTGGAAGTCAACTGAGAAGGAGGTGCAAAGGCGCCGTGGCTGCGCCGCCTTCGCCTCCTTCGCGCCTCTGCAAGCCCAGTGTCATTGACGATGCGATCGGCGGATCATGCTGTACTCATGACCTCGCGTACTCGGGTTGCCGTCGTTGCAGTAGAGACCCATTCCCACACACCTCGCCAAACTCGGAACTCGACACGTGGATGCGGGTGGAGCAAAACCAAATCTGTCGCCGGTGTATTTTGCAGACTTCCAGCTCGCTTCAGTTGAGCTCGGCCTTTTGGAGTACTCCGCCGACGAGGCAAAACAAAATATTTGGCTATTCTTTCGCGCGCCATCGCGATTGATCGGATGGTTTTGAATATTTGAGCACTTGGGGCCAGAAGGGCAACTTGCGGCAAGCACCCAGAGAACGGAGCTCGATGTAGTTTGAAACGCCTCGGGGAGATCCGAGTTCGCAAAAAGCCAGTCCTGCGTAGGCCGTACCCAACCCATGCTGTCGACATATCATTGATGGCACAATGTTGAACACCGGCAAGCTTCATCGGTTTCGCAAGGTGCTGGGGAGCTCTCTATGACCGCATGCCGGACCATGGCGCAAGGTATCCGACACCAGCGACCTCGAGTGGTGTCACGAGCGGACTGATGTAAGGTCTGGCAACCAAGGCATCTGCACCGCGCAGGGTGATCCAAGAAAAGCTGATGGAAACGGTAAGTGGCGTTGGCACCTTAAAATGAGAATCCGGTTAAGCTTGACTTGGTAGTGAAACGCTCCGTGACACGGATTAATCGAATGACCCGGCACCCAATGCGGGCCCCAGCGCATCGCAGGAGCCGAAAATGGATCCCCGAGTAAGGTTTCCGAAAGAGCACAAATGGCAGAGCCTTGCGCGTAGTGTCCATCACAGCAACCTCGTTGACGTAAATGAGCGAGCGGATAACGAAACTATCGGGACGAGAGGAAGTGACGGGCGCCGAAGCGCCCAAGGGCAGTCAGCGATGAGAGCTCCTGCCGAACCGCCGTGGCTGCATCGAACTGGGTCAGGGCTAAGGTGGAATCGTGAAGGTAGATGTTGAACGTGTATTTGTCTGTTGAAGGCAATGAGGTGTCCAAAGTATGGCGAGCGTGGAGATTCATGGAAGCAAGTGCGTTTTAGACCGATTAGCTTGTGGCGCACATCGTGCCCACATCCTCCGCACGTTCGCACTGGCTTGCGAACAGGAGCCTCTAGATATGCTCGACGTCCACGACCACCGGGATGCTCCTGGCAGTGCGGATCCACTGGGCGTTCACTTCACGGAACTCAAGCACATCTTGCATATCTGGATGATCGAGGAAGTCCCCACACATATCTGGTTGGGCAGTAGGCCTGAGATTTCCCAAGATTCAGCTTTGCCCGCGCGATTAATTCATTTCGCCATGCCATACATACGCTTAAGCGGCCTCCCGTACGGAACGAAGCCACAAGGTAGCCGTCGTCAAAAAGTGAGCGTTTTGCGACAGCAGGTTTGCCATCGAAAATCCTTGCAATGCCCTTCGGAAGCGTCACCTTGGCACCACTGTGGGGAATCTCGACATCGCACGGCATCGGGTATCCTTTGACTGAAGTCAGCAGCATCTCACCTAGCGAAGATGCGCGAGGCAAGTGAGGCTCAGCGTTTATACACACACAGACAACACGCACCCTCGTGCAAACACTGGTGTTCAGCGAATACCGAGCCCTTTGAACGCGTTCGACTCGTGGAGCTTGACTTGGCGAGAGAGTGCGTCAAAAAAGATTCGTGGATGCTGCTGGAAGCACCAACGCCACACTTCGCGGGGTAGCAGTCGGAAAAAACATCATCTGGAGGGCATCAGTGGGCGGCACCCGGAGGGCATCAGAGGCCGGCACGCGGAGAGGGCATAAGAAGGAGTCGCCGCCGAGTCTGGGGGCTGGTGAAAAGAGGAGAGGGCCAACACGCGGGGGTTGCGCGTCCGGCAGCCGGACATACGTGCAACGGAGTGTGACATCCTGCTGGGCGGCGACGCGGCCGAGGACGGCGAAGGCGCAGCGAGCCCGGCCCAAGGCAGCTGCGAGACCCCACGGTAGATGCTCGGACCTCAGTGCCGTTGACGCAGCCGTTGTCGTTGTAGCACCCCGTAGCACCCCACTAACGATGATGAGTGTGCGATGAAGGCTAAGTCGACATGGTTTCCGTCGACGTACTTGGCATATAGTGACCTTCGGTTGAGGCCGGCGCTTGACCTGCTGAACCGGATCCCCGACGACGTAAAGCCCGAAGTTGTCGTCGACCTGGGATGCGGGAGCGGGATGTCCACGCGGCCATTGCGCAGGAGATGGCCAGCTGCGCGCGTCATCGGTGTCGACTCGTCAGCGTCGATGCTCGCCAAGGCCTGCGATCCCGATATCGAGTGGCTCGAGGCCGACGTGGCGACGTGGCACGAGCCCGCCGACGTTGTTTTTTCCAACGCGTGCCTTCATTGGCTCCCCGATCACGACGTGCTCATGTCTCGACTCTTCGACACCGTTAAACCCGGCGGCGTGCTTGCCGTGCAGATGCCACGCAACTTCGATAAACCCTCGCACGCCTTAGCGCGTCAAGCGGCGGGCCCGTACGCGAGTGTCCTTCCTGTCGATCCTGTGCAATCGCCAGATAATTACCACCGCATCTTGGCCCCAGCCGACGTCGACGCGTGGGAGACCACCTACATCCAGCGCCTCACCGGCGACCGCCCGGTCCTTGACTTCGTCAAAGGCTCGTACCTCAATCCCCTGCGTGAAGCGCTTGGGGAAGCCGCCTATGCGGAATTCCAAGCCAGATACGCGGCTGACCTAGACCTCGCCTACCCCAAGGAGCCGGACGGCGCCACTTTCTTCCCCTTCACTCGCTGCTTTTTCGTCGCGAGGAAATAAAGGTGATGTTTACCTGCGTTGTATTCTTCAAGCGACTAAGATCCCTTCGGCGGAGCGGTTTGAAGGCGCGTGGAGCCCTCCTGCGCCTTGGCGTAGGGATAGGAGAGTCGGGACTATCGAGCTGGATCTACGGCGCGAAATAGCAACGCGAAGGCGACGGTATACAAAGTGTCGTGGGTTGGGGTTGAAGCGTGGTGTAAGTATAACACGAATATTGTCGACGCGAGGGCATAAAAAGAAGTCGTCGTGGGGACTGATCTTGGTAGACTGCGGCAGTTGACAGGATTTGGTTTGAGACGTCCGTAGTGGAACGAACAGTCTGGTGTAGGCGCTTCGCGTGAGGGGAAGTAAGGGAGTGCGTTTGGCGACTGCGAGACACCAATGTTGTGGTTAGTGCTGTTTGCGAGTTATAAATGATACCCCCCGAATTGTATTTGTGGCAAAGGCTGACACGCGCGAGCGTCATCCAATCGATGAAGTGGTTTTTACCACGAGGTCCTGAATGGTAGTGATGGAGGACGGTGCCCTCTAAACCTGCGCCTTGCGAGGACATCGGTCCTCCCGGCGAACAGGTTTGCACCGGTTCGCCTCCCGGACGCGGGTTCCGGACGGAGGGTTGCGGACGGGCCGTTTGAAGCCGGAACGCGCACAGTGGGACGGGGTTATGATAACCGGGGGAGACAGAAGGGAAAGTAAACGGCCAGTTGGTTGTCCGTCAAATCGCGGTCTCGACGTCGCATGGCGACAGGCGTCAACTTCCACCCGACTCTCCTTTACTCTCCTTTCTACGCCCCTCGTCCGTGTAAAAGCGCTGTGATTCTGATTCTGCGCGCTGCGGCGTGGGTCTACGCCCCAAGCACTGGGGTGGCCTATAGTTCGCTACTTAGCCCTCCCGGCGTAGGTTGGCACCTATTCGCCTCCCGGGCGGGCCGGTTGGCAGCCGGAACGTTCGCAGTGGGACGGGGTATGGCCGGGGGGCGAAGACGGAAGGTTATCGGCTAGTTGGTTGTCAGTCACATCGCGGTCTCCTTGTCGCATTGCGACAAGCTTGATGGTCACTCTCCGCCGACCAACCTTTCGGCGCTCCTCGTCTACAGGCCCGTGATTCCGGACTGGCTCCTGTCGGTCCGGCCTGGCTCCCATGCTCGGGACAGGTCTGAAGTTAGTTAGTTAGTTAGCCACAAGGTCTACGGTGATGAGAATTACCACAAGTGGAAAAAAATTGAGGATGGATATGAGGCTATTCATTGAGGGTCGCGTGTTGGTCTAACGACGAGATCAGAGCAATGCTGGGGCTGGTGTTGGGGGCCGGAAGCATCGCGGTGGGCTTGGCCACGTCTGGGTGCATTGATGGCGCCAACCCCCGGTTCACCAATCAGACTCAGCTGAGCATGAACAACGCGACGAGCGTACTCGGGGTCGACCTTGATGGGGACACGGACATGGACGTCGTGGCTGGGTTCATCGATGGTGTCGTCGCTTGGTACCCGAATGTGGGGGAAGCTGGGGCGGCTGTGTTCGGAGCGGGAAGAATCATCAGCCACGACCAGGCGGGGCTGTTCGACGTAGTTGCCGGGGACGTTGACGGCGACTCGGACATCGATTTGGGCGTGTCGTGCGACAACATGACTCTCGGGCACCGAAACCATATTGCCCTCCTCGTGAATGACGGGAGCGAGTCGTTTACGGAACTGGTGATGGCAAACGAATCCGACGGCGTCAAGCACGGCTACGGCGTGTGCTTCGACGATATCGACGGAGATTCGAACACGGATGTCCTCGGTTCTTGGATTGGCGGCGCGGGCGAGCTTCGCAGCCTTGGTGGTCTCAACTTCGAAGCCATTGACGAATTCACGTTTAACACCTCATGGCGGGGCGATTCTCATCCGTCAATTTTCAAGCTCGTCCCGGCAGACTACAACAACGACGGGTTCAAGGAGGTCTATTTCGCGGGGTTTCGGGCCAGGGCTACATCGGCGATGTACTTCTACGAAACCGAAAACACCACGGACAACGGCATACGGCTCGCGGGCTTCTATCCGCCAGAAAACAAGTTGAGAGGAAAATCGTGGTCCAAGACAGGCACGGCGGAGGATATTGACGGCGACAGCAATATCGACGTCATCAACGTAAGGTCGTGCGACCCGAGGACCGCGCTGCACGGGTGTATCTTGGGAAGTGATGAAGACGTCGTAACGACGATCGAATGGTTTTCGCTCGAAATCACCGACGGGGATGTCAGTGATACTACTGACAAAGGCACAGTAGTTTTTAGCGGTGACATGGCCTCGCCTCTTGAATACGTCGACGCTGGCGACGTCGACCTCGACGGCGCTGTCGATATCGTTTCCTGCGGCTCGCTTTGCGAGACGCAGATTCGCCTCTTCATGAACAGCAACGGCGATGGTACGACCTGGGCCGAGACCGACATCCCCAGCTCGATTGATGGCCTTCATTTTGCCAACAGCACGCAGATCAAACTCGTTGACATGGACTCCGACGCCGACCTCGATATACTGTATTCGTCTTGGGGTTTTGGCATCGTCTATTTGGAAAACGATTGCGTTGGGAGCCCAACACCTCTACCCACAACCTCGCCTATACCAACGTTGGATCCAACCTCCGTGCCCACTGTCGAACCCACTGAGCTGCCAACCTTTGTCCCGTCTTCCGAGCCGTCGGGGTCGCCAACATCGTCGCCAAGCTCGTCCCCATCTTCCGGGCCGTCGTGGTCGCCAACACCGTCACCCAGCTCGTCCCCATCTTCCGGGCCGTCGGGGTTGCCAACATCGTCACCCAGCTCGTCCCCATCTTCAGAGCCGTCGGAGTTGCCAACATCGTCACCCAGCTCGTCCCCATCTTCCGGGCCGTCGTCGCCGCCAACACCGTCACCCAGCTCGTCACCAACTTCCGGACCGTCGTCGTCGCCAACACCGTCACCCAGCTCGTCACCATCTTCCGGGCCGTCGGGGTCGCCAACATCGTCACCCAGCTCGTCACCATCTTCCGGGCCGTCGTGGTCGCCAACATCGTCACCTAGCTTGTCCCCATCTTCCGAGCCGTCGGAGTTGCCAACATCGTCACCCAGCTCGTCCCCATCTTCCAAGCCATCGGGATTGCCAACGTTGTCACCTACCTCGTCCCCATCTTCAGGGCCATCGTGGTCGCCTACACTGTCACCTACCTCGTCCCCATCTTCCGCGCCATCGTGGTCGCCTACACTGTCACCTACCTCGTCCCCATCTTCCGCGCCATCGTGGTCGCCTACACTGCCACCTAGCTCGTCCCCATCTTCCGTGCCGTCGGCGTTGCCAACACCTTCACCCATCTCGTCCCCATCTTCAGGGCCATCGGGGTCACCAACATTGTCACCTACCTCGTCCCCATCTTTCGGGCCGTCGGGGTCGCCAACATCGTCACCCAGCTCGTCCCCATCTTCCAAGCCATCGGGATTGCCAACGTTGTCACCTACCTCGTCCCCATCTTCTAAGCCATCGGGGTTGCCTACACTGACACCTACCTCATACCCATCTTCCGAGCCGTCGGGGTTGCCAACGTCGTCACCCAGCTCGTCCCCATCTTCCGGGCCATCATGGTCGCCTACACTGACACCTACCTCATACCCATCTTCCGGGCCATCATGGTCGCCTACACTGACACCTACCTCATACCCATCTTCAAAGCCATCGGGGTCACCAACATCGTCACCCAGCTTGTCCCCATCTTCCGGGCCATCATGGTCGCCTACACTGATACCTACCTCGTCCCCATCTTCCGGGCCGTCGGGGTTGCCAACATCGTCACCCAGCTCGCCCCCATCTTCCGGGCCATCATGGTCGCCTACACTGACACCTACCTCGTCCCCATCTTCCGGGCCATCATGGTCGCCTACACTAACACCTACCTCATACCCATCTTCAAAGCCATCGGGGTCACCAACACCGTCACCCAGCTCATCCCCATCTTCCGGGCCATCATGGTCGCCTACACTGACACCTACCTCATACCCATCTTCCGGGCCGTCGGGGTTGCCATCATCGTCACCCAGCTCGTCCCCATCTTCCAAGCCATCGGGGTCGCCAACGCTGTCACCTACGTCGTCCCCATCTTCCGGGCCATCATGGTCGCCTACACTGACACCTACCTCATACCCATCTTCCGAGCCGTCGGGGTTGCCAGCATCGTCACCCAGCTCGTCCCCATCTTCCAAGCCATCGGGGTCACCAACACCGTCACCCAGCTCATCCCCATCTTCCGGGCCATCATGGTCGCCTACACTGACACCTACCTCATACCCATCTTCCGGGCCGTCGGGGTTGCCATCATCGTCACCCAGCTCGTCCCCATCTTCCAAGCCATCGGGGTCGCCAACGCTGTCACCTACGTCGCCCCCATCTTCCGGGCCATCATGGTCGCCTACACTGACACCTACCTCATACCCATCTTCCGAGCCGTCGGGGTTGCCAACATCGTCACCCAGCTCGTCCCCATCTTCCAAGCCATCGGGGTCACCAACGTTGTCACCTACGTCGTCCCCATCTTCCAAGCCGTCGTGGTCGCCAACACTGTCACCTAGTTCGTCCCCATCTTCCGGGCCGTCGTGGTCATCTACATTGTCGCCAACAGCGATGCCGACGATGGTTCCCGCTGAGAGCGAGACTCCGACACCGGCGCCGTCGGTGCTTCCGACGTCGGTTCCCACTGAATCTGACGCGCCGACGGCGGCTCCGATGGCGTTGCCGACATCAGTACCCACCGAGAGTGAGGCGCCCTCCAGTACTCCGACAGTAGCGCCGTCGAGCGCGCCGACAATATCACCGACAGCTTCACCATCAGGAGAACCACCGTCGCCAACAGCGATGCCAAGCGTGACGTCTAAATCACCTTCGCCGTCGAGTGAGTCGACGGCCGCTCCAACTTCGTCTCCATCTACGCTCCTGTCTGAATCGCCGACTGTCGCGCCAACCATACAACTTACTGTTATGCCCACATCTTCACCGTCTTCCAAGCCGTCATGGTCGTCAACTCTGTCGCCAACCGCGATGCCGATGACGGTTTCCACTGAGAGCGATGTTCCAACACCGGCGCCATCGGTGTTCCCCACGTCGGTTCCCACTGAATCTGAAGCGTCAACGGCAGCCCCGACGTCGTCGCCGATATCTTTACCCACAGCTAGTGAAGCGCCCACCAGTACTGAGACAGTAGCACCGTCGAGCACGCCAACAGCTTTACCGTCAGCAGAAAATTTATCGCCAACATCGACGCCGAGTAAGACACCTACATCATCTCCAACAACTTCGCCGTCGGGAGAGCCAGAATGGCTCATGGTACCAACTGCGACTCCATCTGCGCTCCCGTCCGCATCATCGACTGTCGCAACAACCACAGAACCTACTGGGATGCCCACATCTTCACTGTTTTCTAAGCCGTCGTGGTCGCCAACGCCATCTCCAACCACGATGCCAACGATAGTTCCCACTATTAGCAAGACTCCGACGTCAGCCCCTTCGTTGCGCCCGACGTCGGCACCCACTGAATCCGACGAGCCAACGCCGGCGCCGACCACGTCGCCGACGTCTTCACCCACCGAGAGTGAGATGCCCTTGAGTGCTACTGTAGCTCCGTCGAGCACACCAACAACATCGCCCACAGCTGCCCCGTTAGCAGGACTATTGTCACCAACAGTGACGCCGAGTGTGTCGCCTACATTGTCTCCAACAACTTCACCATCAGAAAAGTCAGAATGGTTGATGGCGCCTACGGCAGCTCCATCTGCGCTTCCGTCCGCATCTTCGACACAAGAGCCACCCGTTGAGCCTACGGGGATGCCTACAACTTCGGTGTATGCCAAGCCGTCATGGTCGCCAACATTGTTGCCAACATTGTCGCCAACCTCTGCGCCGACGATGGCTCCCACAGAAAGCGAGGCTCCGACTCTGGCGCCCTCAGTGTGCCCGACATCGGCTCCCACTGAGTCTGAAGCGCCGACGCTGGCGCCGACAGTCTCACCAACATCAGTACCAACCGAGAGTGAGGCGCCCTTGAGTACTCCGACTGTAGCTCCGTCGAGCACACCGACAACATCGCCGACAGCCGCCCCGTTGGCAGGACTATTGTCACCAACAACGACGCCGAGTGTGTCGCCTACATTGTCTCCGACAACTTTGCCATCAGAAGGGTCAGAATGGTTGATGGCGCCGACGGCGACTCCGTCTGCGCTTCCATCCGCATCGTCGACACAAGAGCCACCCATTGAGCCTACGGGGATGCCCACAACTTCGGTGTTTGCCAAGCCGTCATGGTCGCCAACATTGTTGCCAACCTCTACGCCGACGATGCCTCCCACAGAAAGCGAGGCTCCGACTCTGGCGCCCTCAGTGTGCCCGACATCGGCTCCCACTGAGTCTGAAGCGCCGACGCTGGCGCCGACAGTCTCACCAACATCAGTACCAACCGAGAGCGAGGCGCCCTTGAGTACTCCGACTGTAGCTCCATCGAGCACACCGACAACATCGCCGACAGCTGCCCCGTTGGCAGGACTATTTTCACCAACAACGACGCCGAGTGTGTCGCCTACATTGTCTCCGACAACTTTGCCATCAGAAGGGTCAGAATGGTTGATGGCGCCGACGGCGACTCCGTCTGCGCTTCCATCCGCATCGTCGACACAAGAGCCACCCATTGAGCCTACGGGGATGCCCACAACTTCGGTGTTTGCCAAGCCGTCATGGTCGCCAACATTGTTGCAAACCTCTACGCCGACGATGGCTCCCACAGAAAGCGAGGCTCCGACTCTGGCGCCCTCAGTGTGCCCGACATCGGCTCCCACTGAGTCTGAAGCGCCGACGCTGGCGCCGACAGTCTCACCAACATCAGTACCAACCGAGAGTGAGGCGCCCTTGAGTACTCCGACTGTAGCTCCGTCGAGCACACCGACAACATCGCCGACAGCTGCCCCGTTGGCAGGACTATTGTCACCAACAACGACGCCGAGTGCGATGCCTACAGCATCTCCAACAACGTCGCCATCAGATGAGTCAGAATGGCTCATGGCGCCAACCACGATTCCATCTGCACTTCCGTCCGCATCTTGGACAGACAAGTCACCCATAGAGCCTACTGGGATGCCCACAACTTCCGTTTTTGCCAAGCCGTCGTGGTTGCCAACATTGTGGCCAACATTGTCGCCGACCTCTGCGCCGACGATGGCTCCCACAGAAAGCGAGGCTCCGACTCTGGCGCCCTCAGTGTCCCCGACATCGGCTCGCACTGAGTCTGAAGCGCCGACGCTGGCGCCGACAGTCTCACCAACATCAGTACCAACCGAGAGTGAGGCGCCCTTGAGTACTCCGACTGTAGCTCCGTCGAGCACGCCAACAGTTTCAACGTCAACAGAGCCATTGTCATCAACAGCGGCGTCGAGTGTGGCGCCTACATCATCTCCGACAGCTTCGCCATCAGGAGAGGCAGAATGGCTGATGGCGCCAACTGCGACCCAATCTGCGCTCCCGTCCGCATCGTCAACCGAGAAGCGCTCGTCGTTTCCCACTGATTCTGAAGCGCCGACGCTGTCGCCTTCAGAGTTGCCAACATCAGCGCCACCTGAGAGTGAGGTACCGTCGAGTGCCTCGACTGTAGCGCCGTCTATCACATCGACAAGATTGCCGACAGCTTCGCCTTCAGGAAAGAAAGAATGGGCGGCACCGTCACCGAGCACTTGGTCCACGCCGTCTCCAAGCGCATCGCTGAATCATTCTTCAAGTCCATCGTCGACGCCGCTTCCAAGTGCATCGTCGATATCGTCCCCAAGCAAATCATCGTCTTCATCACCAAACGTACCTTCGACGTCGTTGCCTTGGTGGTTACCATCTCAAATCCCCACAATTGTGCCGGAGAGCCCAACGCACCTTCCAAGTATGCCACGATGGCAGTTTTCAACTACCTTGCCCTCAGATGCGCCGTCGTTGTCTCCAAGTACATCCCCTTCTAAGTCTCCGACGCCTGCGCCCATACCTATACCTACGAGCGCACCAATCGTCCCCACGAGCGCGCCAATCGCTACATTCTTACGACGCTTGCAACTTGTAACACATTTCGACTTTGAATCAGGACTCCTCGAGCAACGACCCACTGCTCCCGTCTACCTCCAAGAGTTCGAGGACCAGCCAAATGTTTACGCAATCGCTCTGTACGAGATATACGTCAGCACCGGCGTGCTGACCGGCAACTTGAACTTTCTCAGCGCGACTACAACCGTCACAGTGTTCGGCACGAGCTTCCAAGTTCGAAAAAAGTTCTCTCTCGAGGCAGTACGCCGGCTTGTAGGAGACGAAGAAGAAGACGACCAAGACATTGAGTTTCGAGAAAATGAAGTTGGCAGAAATGAGACTCGGTTCGGAAACACGCTGCGACGCTGGCTCGAAGAAGACAATGACAACGGAGTGAATGGGACCAACACAACAAACTACACAGTGGATTGCATTGTGTCTTTGCTTACCGAAACAAACGAAACTACGTCGACCACAGACGTGGATGCGACAACTATCATCGAGGTCTCTACGTATCCACAGCAAATCGAGTTGAGGGGAAACGGAACTGCACACACCGATTTCATGAACCATGCTAATTTCTCCGATTTTAATGTTTCTGTATTCACGACCGTCACGACACCAGCGCCTACGACTTCGCCGACATCACGGTCTTGTACGTCCGATGACGAGTGTGACTACAGGGAATTTTGCAGTCGCTCGCGCCGTGGCCTCTTATTTGGCCTTTATTATTTGCGAGGGACGTGTGTGCCGAAATGAGTACCTCGCCTTTATGCAGAGAGAATATTATTACCTTCACCTGCTCCCTTGGTCGCTGCCGAGGTCCCCTCTTAGTAGTCGCCTTTAAACAATTGTTCGAGAATCAGAGTAATAAAGACAACCTCCAGAGCGCTACACTATCATGTGTACGATATTGGAACTCCTCACTCCTTTCACACCTTTCTCCACTAGAGGGTTTTCTCTCCGCAATACGGCTTTCCCTCTTTCCTCCCTTACCCTTCCGCCATTATGACTTTCAGTTATGAAGAATTAGATCTGCAGTTCACTTCCAACAAGGAGTAGACGTCCAGGTGCGTACCGTCAAGTATGGGGTTTTCTGTTTAATTAATGGAGGCTTCATTCCTCATTGTCAGTGTGAACGCTTCTATGGGACCTAATGTCCTGAAGGAGTCTTCCTAACTACTAATCGACAGATGTTTGTCTGTTTGTTTGTTTGTCTGTCTGTTTGTCCCTCGATTTAGGGTAAGGATCAGGTAGGCGCGAGAGTAAGGATCAGGTAGGCGCGAGAGCCAGACAGTGATCCTCCAAGCCGTCTACGGCGACCTCGCAGACTATTTCCACGACCCGCGGCGGCTCTTTCAGCGCGCCATTCTCACGCCCCGTCGAAACGATGTTGTCGATGCTGACAACGCGCGTATGACCGCGGCCTTTTTTTCCCGGAGACGAGGCGTCGGAGTTCTTTTCGGCCGACTAGGTTGGATCGGAAGACGACGCCTCGCTCTTTACAGTCGAGTTTTTAACTCCCTGACAACCAACGGCATGCTGACTTTGATCGCGAGCTTAAAGTCTTCGCAACCTCGACCCGTCGCACGGCCACTGCAACGGTACCAGATACATGATCGATCGTGTCGTTGTCACCGAGGCTCCTCCAACCTGTATCCCGTAAGGCCCGCCGACGCCAAACGATCACCAAGAGCCAGGGCCAGACGCCCCGCGAGGTCGGCGTCCTCTTGGCGAAGCCCGTCTTCTGCCACGTCCAGCTCTACGTGGCTCTCTGTCGATCGGCAACCCCGAGGATATCCTCTTCTGAGTCGACGACTCCACCCTACCCGTGCTGCGCAATACCGATAAGCCCCTCCCGGCGTCTACACGCGCACTGTAGGTGAACTTACTGGGACCAGGTGAACTTACTGGGGTTTGAGATTGGGACTAGGTGAACTTGACCAGGTGAACTTAGGACCAAGTGAACTTACTGGGGTTTTAGAGTGAACGCAAAGGCTAGCGGCGTGTACGGATCAAAGCAGCTTAGATTGGCGGGGTGAGAGCGACGAGCTCGGAGGGGTGGGTGAGGGTGTGAGCACGAGTGGGCTTACGCCGAACTTACTGGGGTTAGAGATTGGGACTAGGTGAACTTACTGGGACCAGGTGAACTTACTGGGGTTAGAGATTGGGACCAGGTGAACTTACTGGCGAACTTACTGGCCTGCACTTGTCTTAACTACTAATCGACAGATGTTTGTCTGTTTGTTTGTTTGTCTGTCTGTTTGTCTTTAAATGTCGACTGCTAAGAGGGGGGGGTGCGTGTGGGGAGCATGAAGGATGTGTCTGTCCTAACTACTAATCGACAGATGTTTGTCTGTCTGTCTGTCTGTCTGTCTGTCTGTCTGTTTGTCTGTTTGTTTGTCCCTCGATTTAGGGTAAGGATCAGGTAGGCGCGAGAGTAAGGATCAGGTAGGCGCGCGAGCCACAGACAGTGATCCTCCAAGCCGTCTACGGCGACCTCGCAGACTATTTCCACGACCCGCGGCGGCTCTTTCAGCGCGCCATTCTCACGCCCCGTCGAAACGATGTTGTCGATGCTGACAACGCGCGTATGACCGCGGCCTTTTTTTCCCGGAGACGAGGCGTCGGAGTTCTTTTCGGCTGACTAGGCTGGGTCGGAAGACGACGCCTCGCTCTTTACAGTAGAGTTTTCAACTCCCTGACAACCAACGGCATGCTGACTTTGATCGCGAGCTTAATGTCTTCGCAACCTCGACCCGTCGCACGGCCACTGCAACGGTACCAGATACATGATCGATCGTGTCGTTGTCACCGAGGCTCCTCCAACCTGTATCCCGTAAGGCCCGCCGACGCCAAACGATCCAAGAGCCAGGGCCAGACGCCCCGCGAGGTCGGCGTCCTCTTTCCCAAGCCCGTCTTCTGCCACGTCCAGCTCTACGTGGCTCTCTGTCGATCGGCAACCCCGAGGATATACTCTTCTGGGTCGACGACTCCACCCTACCCCCACGTGCTGCGCAATACCGATAAGCCCTCCCGGCGTCTACACGCGCACTGTAGGTGAACTTACTGGGACCAGGTGAACTTACTGAGGTTTGAGATTGGGACTAGGTGAACTAAGTGACCAGGTGAACTTACTGGGACCAAGTGAACTTACTGGGGTTTTTAGAGTGAACGCAAAGGCTAGCGGCGTGTACGGATCAAAGCAGCTTTGATTGGCGGAGGTGAGAGCGACGAGCTCGAAGGAGAGTGGGGTGAGTGGATGCGAGCACGAGTGGGCTTACGCCGAACTTACTGGGGTTAGAGATTGGGACTAGGTGAACTTACTGGGACCAGGTGAACTTACTGGGGTTAGAGATTGGGACCAGGTGAACTTACTGGCGAACTTACTGGCCTGCACTTGTTTGTCTTTAAAAAAAATGTCGACTGCTAAGAGGGGGGGGTGTGTGTGGGGAGCATGAAGGATGTGGGTGGGTTTGTCCCTCGATTTAGGGTAAGGATCATGTAGGCGCGAGAGTAAGGATCAGGTAGGCGCGAGAGCCAGACAGTGATCCTCAAAGCCGTCTACGGCGACCTCGCAGACTGTTTCCACGACCCGCGGCGGCTCTTTCAGCGCGCCATTCTCACGCCCCGTCGAAACGATGTTGTCGACGCTGACAACGCGCGCATGACCGCGGCCTTTTTTTCCCGGAGACGAGGCGTCGGAGTTCTTTTCGGCCGACTAGGTTGGGTCGGAAGACGACGCCTCGCTCTCAAGAGTCGAGTTTTGAACTCACTGACAACCAACGGCATGCTGACTTTGATCGCGAGCTTAAAGTCTTCGCAACCTCGACCCGTCGCACGGCCACTGCAACGGTACCAGATACATGATCGATCGTGTCGTTGTCACCGAGGCTCCTCCAACCTGTATCCCTTAAGGCCCGCCGACGCCAAACGATCACCAAGAGCCAGGGCCAGACGCCCCGCGAGGTCGGCGTCCTCTTGGCGAAGCCCGTCTTCTGCCACGTCCAGCTCTGCGTGGCTCTCTGTCGATCGGCAACCCCGAGGATATAATCATCTGGGTCGACGACTCCACCCTACCCCACACGTGCTGCGCAATACCGACAAGCCCCCTCCCGGCGTCTACACGCGCACTGTAGGTGAGCTTGCTGGGACCAGGTGAACTTACTGGGGTTTGAGATTGGGACTAGGTGAGCTGAGTGACCAGGTGAACTTACTGGGACCAGGTGAGCTTACTGGGGTTTTTAGAGTAAACTCAAGGGTTGGCGGCGCGTGCGGATCAAAGCAGCTTGGATTGGCGGGGGTGAGAGCGACGAGCTCAAAGGAGTTTGTGTGACCACGATTGGGTTTACATCGAACTTACTGGGGTTAGAGATTTGGACTAGGTGAACTTACTGACCAGGTGAACTTACTGGGACCAGGTGAACTTACTGGGGTTAGAGATTGGGACTAGGTGAACTTACTGGCCTGCACTTGTTAGGGCCTAAATCCCTACCTTGTGTAGTAGCATGTGACAAGCGGAATGGTCTGTACACGCCTAAGACTGCACGCAGTCTCTACCATGTACCCGGAGAGGGTCAAAATCTCTCTACAACCTCGGATCTCTTCGAGGGAATACTACCATCAGGCTTGAGAAGCTGACCAAATTTCATGAGTATGCCTGGGCGCTTTCTTGCTTTATCTCACTTGATTGGAACGCGCGTCTTACTTGCAGACCACCGTTAACTCACCGAAGACTCCAGGCAGCATCAGAGGGTATCCTTCCGGCTTGGGCGGCCATAGATATTATAAGAGGGCCTCTAAAGAATGCCGGAGTGAGCACTCGTTAATCGCGCGCAGAGTGGCGGACGAGAGGTCGCTGGTTACCGTGTCGCCCGAAGGGTAGAAAGAATAAGCTGACAGGTGGATCCAGACATTGAATCGAACCTCATGTGAGAGACAGCTGTCGACAGCCGCCCTTGGCTTTATTCCCTTTTTTGCAACCTCCGGTGCAACCTTCGACACCCGCGGACCTCCAAAGTTACTGCTTTGATTTCCGTCTTTTCTTGGTAGGCTGATCGGCTGGCTGCTTGCCTGACGCAGCACCGAGATTGGCGTCCCCCATTGTTTTCATCTGCTTCTTTCTTGCCTTCTTGACCTCAATCGCAGCAATATCCTCGGTGGACGCGACTTCGGGAGATTCTTTCCGCTTCTTCTTCTTCTCCTTCCTCTTCTCCTTACCCTCCTCCTCCTCCTTCTCCTTCTTGTCCGTGAGGGCGTCGCCTTGTGTTGTGGTTTGTTGCATGTTGCTTGATGGAACATTGATGAAGCGCGGCGTTGCGGCATCACGCTTGGCGCACAAAAAATCAAAAAGCTTGTCGGCAAGGTTGGCGTCGCGGATCCGGAGACTGTTGGCGACAAAGTTTCGAAACTTTTTTTGGTTCCGAGGCACGTTGGAAAGCTCGGCGAGGCGAGGAAGGTAAGGTGTCAACTCAACGGGCGCGTCGCCGCAGACGCACGACGCGACGAGCTCGTTCCAGTCATCCTGGGCGCTGCGCTTCTTTTTCGGGACGTGTGTCGCGCCTTCATACTTTTCAGCCTCTGAGATGCACACCGTGTGAGATTTGTAGCTAAGGCGATCGAACGTCACGTTGCAATCCACCTGCACCGCCCTCATCCGAAGCTCATGAGAAACCACGCACGCAAGTCATGCCGTGCGTCGGGCACCAACGGAGATGGCCCTCGATCTTCGCTTTTTTCAACGTCTCGTTGCATACTTCGCACACGAAGAAGACCATCGCCGACTCGATTCACATCAAGACCGTCGCGGTCGCCAAGTGTGCTCCGTGGTAAACCTTAACCCTGCCCCCCCTCGTCTTAACAGTGGACCCTCCTCAACGGACATAACTGCCGTCATTAACGATGTGCGATTGATTTAAGGAATCTCTGGACCATATGGGCGACGAACACGACGATGTCTCAATTTCCCTCGGGTCGCCTTCACGCGCGGTCCGAACTCTCTTCGGAATCGGTAACGAAGCGTCATCGGATCAATTTCAAGGGTCGCAACAAGAAGCGGACATGTTTGATGACAATAACAGTGTGCCCCAGCGTTGCCGAGAAGCTTGGGCTGAAACAAACAACCACGGTGCATTTTCTTCGACCTTGTCACGTGGCGTGCAAGAGCAGGAAAGTTCGAAACGCCCGCGCGCCAGTGCGCCGCAGCAAGCAAGGCCGACCTCGTGCGATCGGTATTTGCTCGGTGGCAGCGACAGTTGCAAGCGAGGACCGCCGCCACCCTCGAGCCTGGCGGCATCAAATGGTAGGCGGCTCAGCTTCAGCGTCGAAGCCTTGCAAAAAGATCACGCGGTCGTCGTCGACGAATTCATCGAGCAGCTTTCGCTCTCATCGTTCGCGCTCGCCGAGCCAAAAAAATTCACGATGGTAAGCGCGGTTTGTGTGCCCGCGCCGCCCTGCAACTTGTTTCTCGCAGATTTACGACAAATTGCGAAACGAGCTCGACCGAGTCCTCTGCTCCCCAGCCAATCGCCGCGGCGACCACAACCGCCGTGCCGCCGCCGCAGACGTCTCGCGAGCGAGTGACATGCAACACATCATCTCCATAATCTTCTCGCTCGTTGAGCACGAACGTTCATCGTTCGTACACTCTCTCACTTCCATGCGGGAGACTATGCGCAAGCGAGAGGGTAGACTCACGTTGCGCGTGCGCGATGAAGCGAATCAGTCACTTCGGCTTCGCCTGAACGCCGGTGCTCATCTGCTGACCGGACTCGCACGCTGTCTGGTCGACGAGCGGCCGCAGCGCCAGGCTTTTGCTCGCTGGAGCCGAAACTCTGCTCTCTTCGAAGCAGCCGAAGCAAAGTGTCAAGCCACGTCGGCATATCGGGCACTCCACGCCGTCGAGACCGAGCTCCAAGTAAAACGGCAGAGAGTCTGCCAGCTGGAGGAAGCCCTGGCAGCCACTTCTCAGGAACTGCAAAACCAAAAACTGCGCTTGACGGCGCTACAAGAAGCCTCTCTCGCGCGCTGCAGAAGACGCTGTCTTCACCGCCTCGAAGTGCGGGTTATGAGGTTGTGGATTGAACACGTGCGTGAACGCAAACGACTGCGATCACAAGTCAGGTGGTGTGTAGAGCGCATGATGCGGAACACTGAAGCTCGCGCCTTCGAGACTTGGTGTCGGTTTTTGGCCGAGACAGTCAGTTGTGAAGAGCTTGAGCGCACTAGGAACCGCACGATCGAACGTATACGCCGTCGATGGCTGTCTATGCTTGTCCGGCGTACTTACGGTCATTTGAAAGCCTGGACCGAACGTCGACGGCGAAAGCGCAAGACAGTTGTCTGCGCCTTGTGGCGCAAAGTATTTCACTTACTTCGAGTTGCTCTACGCAGATGGCGAACGAACGTCGTCGAAGCCGGTCAAGAAACGCAAAAGTCGAGGAGCCATGAGCAACAGATCGATCGCTGCCGACGTCGGCGGATGAACATGCTCGTGCATCGAGCCTTGCGAAAGTGGATCACGTTTTTGGCAGAGCGCAAGCAGTTAAGAATGCTCGCGCGACGGTGGGTCACGCACATCTCGCGTCAACTTCTGGCACCGGCATTCACCATATGGAATGCTTTTATGTGCTCTGTCGATACCCGAGTCCCATGTCGTTTCTTGACAAAATTTCGGATTGTGACTCGAATTTGGCGCAGGCGAGACGCCGCGAGAAGATGCTCGACCGTTACCGCAATAGGTGGGCGCGCGTAACGTGCGCGACGGTGTACAGATCATGGATGTCACATGTCTCTAAACGAAAAAGTACTCGTTTGAGCATGCGGCGAGCTCTCACCCAATGGACTCACCTCTTGGTCGCACCGAGATTTCGGAAATGGCATCGTGCCGTCACTAGTGTTGGTCGCGATGAGCTTGAGAATCTGCGAGACAAACTTTTTGATGTAACGCAACGACTCGACTCGAATCAGCTGGACCTACGAAAGTGTCGTGACAAGTCGGCAGCTATTGGCAGGGTATGCGCTCACGCTCGATTCGTAGCTTGGTCCGAGCTCATTCTGAGTCGTTCATGGAACTGCTGGATAAGTCTGATTCGAGCGCGACAGCTCCGTGGGCTGAGTGTTGAACGGCATGCGCTCACCCACCATCGAAAGCAACTGCTTCGCCTCGCATTCAGGGCGTTGGCCACTCATTACTTTCAGTGCCTTCGACTTCGGTTGCTCGTTCGCCGCACGATACTGCGGATGAAGAACATGGCCTACTTTCTTGCCTTCGCAACGTGGAAGAAGTCAATCATAGCGGCTCAACAATTCGATATCAGTCAGCGCCATCGCGAACACGTCGCCGAAAAAACTCTTCGGCGAATGTTGTCATTAAAAAAGGCGCGGGCCTTCTCAGCTTGGCGCAACTCAAGCGCGGTCAAAAAAAAGTGCGTTGTCACACTGTTCCGTACGGCGCTGAGGAAAACGAAACATCAAGCGTCATCTGCGTTTAAGACATGGATGATCTACGTTCAGCTCAAAAAGTACCACGAGATACATTCGAGGCAGCGCGCGCACATCGCCACCAGATTTCGCCACAGGTGGTTACATTTTTCTCAAGCGTGCGCGTTTTCTGGCTGGCAATCGAACGTGGCTGTACGAAAATGGTTCCGTCGACTCGCCGGCCGCTGCTTGAAACGAATGATGGGTTCTCGCACCGCGCTGGCATTGCATTCTTGGATTATAGCCACGGCCCACGCTCGACACGAGGAGCAAACACTGCGACTCCGAAACCAGACGATTGATCGCTGTCGGCGTCAACTCCGACATGCGCTGTGTGGAAAGGCACTTCGCGGATGGCAGGCATCGATAGCAGACCGCAAGCGTGCGCGCGAAAATTGCTACCGCGCTTTGTCTCGATTCTGCTCGAGCAAGCGTCCAATATCACACGCATTCTGCTCGTGGCGGTCAATCACATTTCTCGCAAAAGTGCACAAAGATAGGGAGAGCATTACCCAAGCCGACGAGCACAGGCGCCGACGCATTCTGGAGCAACGATGCCGGCGAATCATGCACTCGCTTTCGGCCCGAGGACTGTCTTCGTGGATCAACTTCACGCGGTCTCGCAGGAGGCTTCATTCTCTCGTTCGAAGAACGCTCACTAGATGGACAGACTCGACCACTCTTTCCGCATTTCGCATGTGGAATCAGAAAGTTCAGGAGATAGCGGCGACTTACGATGCCGAAAAGCGCGTTCAAGTGCTTGTTGACCGGTGCCGTCGACGAATGCGGTCATCGGTGGTTGCCAAGGGGCTCGAAAGATGGAAACAGTTCAAAGAAGAACGTAGATTCATGCGCCAACTCGCACGGTCTGCATTTGTCAAGATGCGCAACAGAGGTCTCGCAAGCGCGATGCGCACCTGGATTGACATAATTGAATCTCGACGCCGCGTGCAAGCCTTCGAGCGTCACGCTTTCATCCTCGTCACGCAAAAGAATAGACGAAATGGCGTCACGATGATGGGGCGCGTGGTGCGCGTTTGGGCTCGCTATTACTCCGAACGCCGACGACTTCGTGCCATAATACGGTACGTTGCGAGGAGGCGCTGCCGTTCAACTTTGTCGGACGCTTTCCGCCGGTGGTTCGAAACGCGAGCGCGCATAAAAAGGCGCGAGATCATCCTCATAAAGATCGCGAGCGCCTTGCTCAATAAATCGCTTTTGATTCATTTCGGTACCTGGATTGCGTTTGTCATGAGCCAGCGACGGGTATTCTTGCGACAACGGTGGCTTCTCCCCGACCGCGAATGTCTAGTTGCGGGGGTCACCAATGAATGGACAGGCGTGGTATGCACCGCACGTTCACCGCATGGCTTGTCATCTATTCGCAGCGATGATCCGCGCTCAACCTTGTGGGGCGCTTTCACAGCGAGGGAAAACAGACGTGCGTGCGCTTTTTCGTGTTTCGATGCTGACCCCGTTGAGTTGCATACGTATCTTGTGCAGGCATGTGTGTGCTGAGGCGCTTGGCTACTTTACTCCGGGGTCGTCTCATTCATGATGCGCGCGCGCGTTATTTTTCGACATGGAGACGAAGGGTGCACGCAATCCTACGAGATGCACTGCATCAAGAAGTCGTTCGTGCGGCACAGGACGTCATCGCCATCGAGTTGAAGCGCTTGCGTGAGCGCGAGTGCCGCGCCGTGAGCCACGGAGATCGGCGTCTACTTGTGCGTTTCTACTCTGCGTGGAAGAATTTGATCAAAATTGCTAAGCGACAGTGCGTTGTTCTACAGCACAGCGTTGTGCGTCGAAAGCATCGAGGGCTTCGACGCGTTTTCTTCGAGTGGCTGCGGGTTCTGAGTGCGCGTCGATTTGCACGGAGAAGTTTGGGCTGCGTGCTTGTAGGTTTTGGGCGTCGTGTCACGTCGAATTCTTTTTGTGTTTGGCGCATCACGTCCGACAAGATCCGATTCAGCATCACGAAGCGTCATGTTATGGATCGGGTACAGCGCCATTGGCGCAAGAGATTCGCAGCACGAGCGTTCCATGGTTGGCGATGGAATGTTTGCACGCTGCGACGGGCTAAGAGTTTGGCTTTCCGAGTTATTTGCCGTTTCACGCGGAGGCGCGCGAGTGTCGGCTTTGACACTTGGCGACTGCTCGTAAGCAAGGCGCGCGAACGCGATCGAAAAATTCTTCGAGTCCGCCAGCGCATGATGTCTTCGGCGTCCACAAGGGCCTTCAACGCTTGGATTCACTTTGTACACGAACGTAAACATGTTCGAGCCTTCATGCAAGGCGTGCTGACAAGATGGTCTCATGCGAACCTTGTTCCCGCCTTCTTGTTATGGAAGAAATGCCTGTTTGCCTATCACGAGCGGGAGGAGGCCGCCATCAAGCGCAACACGCTGGTTGAGCGTGCTCGGAGACGCATGAGGCATCAAATTGTCTTCCGCGCATTCAACGCCTGGTGTTGTCGCGCGCAGGACCATAGGCTGCTGCGGAAAATAGTGCTTCGCGTAATGCGACGATTCCAACTCAATTCTAAGGTGCTGTGCAATCAAGACGCTAGGAAAGATCACCTCGAGAAATGTGTGTTGTTATAGGCTCCGGCTTTCCGTTCATGGCGAATTGCGATCGAATATGCGAGGCAGAAAAGCACGCGAGCACATTCGCATGCGCTCTTGATAGATCGAGTGCGAAGGCGGTTGCTGCACTTGGCTACCGCTCGTGCGCTCAACACATGGAAGAAGCACGTCGAAAAGCACGCAGTGATTGAGAAGACCGTGCGTCACGTGCTTCAACGCAAGGCGAGCTCACTCGTACGCGGGGCGTTGCGATGTTGGGCGCGGTTTGTAGCGCGTGCACATGGACTCGCAGTGCTCCGGAAGAATCAAGATGCGAAGATGCGCCAAGTGATTCGGCGTATGAGACACGCGTCTCTCGTCCACACCGGTGTCATGAGTCGACCCTCACTCAAGGATGTTAACTTTGTCTGTGTTGTGAGCGCAGGCAAACGCGTTCACGTGGTGGAAACTCGCCTCGCGTCGTGCCTCTCGGCAGGAACTGGTCTTGGACAGGGCCCGACGACGGTTTAGGAATAGCAGAGCCGCGCGTGCATTGGGGGCGTGGGTGGCACACGTAGACCAGGCCAAGTACTTACGAGCGCTCATGCGCCGGCTTATCTCCCGGTGCGGCAACGGCGTCGTTGCGCCGGCATTCCGGTCTTGGTGGCTCTACGTTCTGAGTTTGCGTCAGTCCGAATGTGCGTCGAGGCATCTTGATGGAATCGTATTGTGCATGATGAGACACGTGGCGACGCGAACAGCGCTTCACGCTTTCTCCGCATGGCATAAGTATGCACGAATCCGGAGCCAATCACGGATTCGCTTGGTCCAACTCCTTTCCCACTTGCGGCTGTCTGCGACTCATGCGGCTTGGCATACGTGGCAGCTGATGGTCATGCGGCGGACGCGAGACCAAGCAATTTCAAGAACTCGGAAGGCAGCCTGCGAACTCGTGCGGCTGGCAAAGCAACAAAATGAGCATCGGCTCTGCCGGCTCTGGCGCATAGCAGTTTTCAAAGGATGGCGGTCTCTTGCAATCCTGAACGATCTGTCGTGTGCGGGAGTGGTATCATCGCGTGGTGCTGCTCGACACATGCTTCGCATTCTGGAGCGCGAGGCACTTCGACTTCTTCGAAAGGGCTTTGACAAGTTCGTGCAGTTTATCGACGTAGACCGCATTCGACGAGAAGCACATGATAAACAAATGCGGCAACGCGTCGAGCGTCGACAAAAGGCAATGATAGCAATTTTCCTCCTCAACGAGAAACTCGTTCGCAAGTTCTACGTGGCGTGGCTCGACTGCGTCAAACACTCGCGCATTCGTCGCAGACTTCAGGACTATGTCGTCAAAGTTCGCGTCGACCAACGGGTGACGATCGTTCTCAGCAAGTGGCGCATTTACATGAAGGAGCAGCGTTGGTTTAAGAGGTGTGTGTCTCTTGTACTATGATAACAGGTGATTCTCCAACATCTCGCTTGATTAGGTGGCTTCTACGCGCCGTCAATCACCGCGAACGAGCGCGCAAGGCTATCGCGTTGCGTGCCTGGTTCCTCAATTCTCATACGAACGCCATGCCCGACGTTGAGTCAGTGCGTTCGCCAACTTCCAACTGCAGCTCTTTCACCAGAAGATCTTACGACCTTGCCTTCGATGAGGGTGAGAGTATTGGAGGTATTGACGTCGGTGATTGGAATTCACCCGGACTGTGGAGCTCCACTCCGCTCACACCCACTGACGTTCCAAAAAGGAGGAGTCCGCGAGGGCAAACAGCACCTCATGCGTCGTCTGTCACTCCCACGGAACTATTTTGTCCTGATTGCGACTCGCGATATGCCGCACATATGCCCTTGTCGCCTTCAGAAACGATCCAAAGCGGGCACGGGAGCTGGAGTAGTCGTATATGAAGTGAGAGGGCTTCCCGCCGCTTGTCGTCCGTCGCCGCCCGACTCGATCGACCACTGGGCTACGACCGCACCGCCTGCGCCGCGAGCCGAGAGCAACTCGATAACTGGATAACTGGTACGTATATAATAATGTCGCCACTTTCGAACCACCGAGGCCAAACAGCATTCAGAGAGCTCTCATCACACCAGAGAGCTTGCAACTTGATGCCCAAGCACAGACGCCACATGGAGAGCTCGATTGGGCGCGATCTCTTAACTTTCCTCTGCGAGGTACCGACCGACAGGCGGGGCTCACTCTCAGAGATTGTTGTTGTTCATCTCACCGAATTAGAAATTTATGTCATGACAATATCTAGCCGTATCACCCATTCACTGGATGTTAGGAGAAGTTCCAATACGGGACGAATATCATAGGGAAGTAGTTTGGACTCAACTATTAGTAGTAGTACGAGTCCCAAACAATTTACACCATTCTCACTCGAGTAGGGGGAATATCTATCTTTATCTGTGGGATTGCTATAATTACGATATATCTCCTCAAAAGACTTTTGACACAATATTAGAATTAGAAAAACGAGAATTTCAGCTCCGTCTTCAGACGTCTAGCCTGATTTTCAAAGGCTATGAGTTGTTCGGCAAATATTCCACCACACCAGTTTTTTTATTATAATCAAAAAGCACAGGGAGGGTGTTGCTGATATGATAAATGGTGTGAAGTCGCAGTGTGGCCACGACGTCGGGTAGTGGTGTGCCAGGCGGGCTCTCTGTGGGCAGCTGCGGTGGCGCCCGACAGTGATGGGCCTTCTTCTTCCCCTCGAAGAAGAAGAAGAAAACGACGAAGAAGAATAATGATTGCTGAAGAAACGTGGCGACGACCAGGAATGGGGAAGGTGGCAGAACGCACAGCAAGAGGGACCCTGTGGGGTGCTGCGTGCAGAAAGCAAGCCTCATCTGGTCGAGTCGGCATCTGGAATGCTTATGGTGTTTGAAGGCTGAGTCGTCGTCCGGCTGTCTTCGTCCTGGCTCGTCGCGGCGGCTGCGGTCGCCAAGAGCGCGGACAGGTGATAGTGCTGCTGGAGGAGATTTTGCGTCGAGAGCTGCGCGGCAAACGAGGCCATGGGCGAGGACGAGGAGGGAAACGGCGCGTCTCGAGTAGGCAGCAGGTCGGGGGGGGGGTCTCGTCGCGCACGCGGGTGGTTCGCGTCGTCGTGAAGCGCGCCGGATACTTCGAACGAAACAGTCTCGACGATTCGCGTGTGGACCTGCAACCCGGGGCCGAGAGTTTCGGCGCCGTCCCGGGACGTGGGCGCGGGCAAGCATGAGTGTCGTCGTATCTTGCCGCTGTGAGTCAGAGCGACGTCCTTCTTGCACAGCTCGCAGACGCGACGCTGGCTCATGAGAGTGGCTTCCGCGCGGCGGCGCGCTTGCTTTCGGGTCAGAGTTGTGGCAGAAAAGTATCACACGTCGCCGGATGGTGGCGAGCCGAAACCCTAGTTCTTTTCTTGTGATAACCCTAGTTTTTTCAGGGGTCGACTGCTAAAAGGGGGGGGGTGTTCGAAGGTGTTTTGGTAAAGGATGTGCCTGAAGAGCGTAGATGGGTATGCGGGGCCTAGTCGGGGGCATCGCCGAGCCGCGGGGCCGGCGAAGAGAGGACGGGGTAGGTCGTATGCGTGCTGCCGCCGGACGCATGTGCGACGAAGCCCTAGTTTAATTAAAATAAGTAAATAAAGGGTTCATCTCTCAAGAAAAAGATGCGCCCAACAATATGTCCTCGTAATGTCTGTCGCGCGTACTCTGTATACTTTCAAGCACGGGCGGCAGCTACGGGTAGAGCCTCGCGACATCTAAGAAGCGTCCGGGCTAAGCAAGGAGGCCTACTTGCTCGCTCGGGAGCGCTAGCTGGCGAGCTAGTGGCGAGCTAGCTCGCCCACTAGCTCGCCAGCTCGCCCACTAGCTCGCCAGCTCGCCCACTAGCTCGCCAGCTCGCCCACTAGCTCGCCAGCTCGCCCACTAGCTCGCCAGCTCGCCCACTAGCTCGCCAGCTCGCCCACTAGCTCGCCAGCTCGCCCACTAGCTCGCCAGCTCGCCCACTAGCTCGCCAGCTCGCTAGACGGGGCGACGACGATCTGATCTCGGATTGTGGCGGTGTGTGCCAGTGGAGCAGCACGGCACACCACCAAGACACATGTGAGCTAACATCGGTGAGTAGTGACCTCGGGTCGGCGAGAATTTTTTTTCACAAATTTTCGGTCGCAACACAAGAGCTAGGAAGAGGAGGACTTGAAGAAAAGACCGGGCGCCAGAGTCGCGGTCACCAGTTTGCTCTTGAGGGGGGTCCAGCTGCGAGGGGGCACGCGACGTAACGTTTTTTTTTTTTTTCATTGCAACAAAAAAAGGCGAAAGAACTCACGGCGGGTAGACGAAGAAATTTGCCCAAGTGAAAACGGAGTCTTTGACGAGGACGGGCTTGTAGTGGGAAAAAGCCTCGAAGGTGGCGTCGCCGTGGTAATTTCCGGTGCCCGAGGCGCCGACGCCGCCAAAGGGGAGGTGGGGATGGGTCGCGTGGAAGATGGTGTCGTTGACGGTGAGGCCGCCGGAGGACGTGCGCCTGGCGAAGTCGCGGGCGACGTCCATGCTTTTGGAAAAGACGTAGAGGGAGAGGGGCTTGGGGCGGTCGTTGACGACGGCAATCGCCGCGTCGGGCGATTTAACCGGAACGAGGAGAAGGATTGGTCCGAAAATTTCGTCTTTCATGAAATCCGAGTCGAGGGAGGCTTTGAGGACGGTGGGAGCGACGTAGCGGTCGTCGCGGTCGACGTTTCCGCCGCACACGACGTTGGCGTCTTTGAGGAGGCGGTCGAGACGGTCGACGTCGAGAACGCGGCCAAAGTCGGGAGAAGACTTGGGGTCGTCGCCAAAGGCTTCCTTGATGCGGTCCTTGCAGGCCGCGGCGAGGTCGTCGGCTATGGTCTCGTGGCACAAGACGTAGTCCGGAGCGACGCACTGCTGGCCGGCGTTGAGCATGCGGCCCCAGACGAGGCGTTTGGAGGCGACGGCGAGGTCGGCGTCCGAGTGGACGTAGACGGGGTTCTTGCCGCCGAGCTCGAGGACGCAGGGGGTGAGGTGTTCGGCGGCGGCCTTGGCGACGATCTTCCCGACCCGGGACGACCCGGTGAAGAAAATTTTGTCAAACCGCAGGCGCAGGAGGTCGGTCGCGAACGCGATTTCGGCGTCGCGATCCGAGGTAAACTCGGCGCCGACGACGCGAGCGACTCGCGGCGAGACGTAGTGGTGGAGCCTCGAGGCGAGGAGCGCGGCGCTCTTCGAAGCGCGACCGCAGGGTTTGAGGACGACCGCGTTCCCTGCGGCGATGGCCCCCGCGAGGGGCACGAGCGTCAGCATGAACGCGAAGTTCCACGTTCCGAGAACGAGCGCGACACCGAGGGGTTCCGGAACGAGGTAGGCGCCTCGACTCGGGAAGGTGACGAGGGTTGCGTCGGGACCGACGCGGTGCCAGCCCGCGAGGTGGTTAAGCCGGCCGATTAGGTGGAGAATTTCGGAGCGAACGGTGTAGACGTCGTAGGTCATCGCCTCGACGCGCGGCTTGCCGAGGTCTGCCGCGCCCGCCGCGACGATTGCCTCGGCCTCGCTCTCGACGAACTTCAGGAGGCCTTGGAGCGCCGCGAGGCGCGCGGCGTACGGCTGCGTCACCCCGGCCTCGAACGACCGCCGGAGCTCGTCGACAACCTCCGAGATTATGAGCTTGTTGGGCGCATTTTTTTCTTCCTCCTCCTCGGGAGGGGCGGGCCCCGGCCACACGACGGCCCCCGAGAGCTTGCGGCGAATGTAGGCTTCGCGAAGTATCGCCACCGCCAGGGCGCCGACGGCCACGAATGGGGTCCACTCTAGCATCATCATGTCACGAAACGGAATCATCCTCCTGGTTCTCGTCATCATCACAATCGTGGTCCTCCCGCATGGAGGGGCGACCCGCCTCCCCCCAAAGATGGTGCCGTCGCTCGCTTCTGGCGAAGCGTGCCCCTACGGCGTGCGGGTATTCGTGTACGAGTTCCCGGAATCGCTCCATTTTAACAAGATCGCCGCGGCCGCGCGAGAAAGGAAAATTGGCACCCACTTCGAGGGCGAGCACCTCCTCGCGCAGTTCGCGCTCGAGTTCGTGCTCGCGGACTTCTTCGAGCAGGCGTGCGTGCGGACGCACGACCCCGACGCGGCCGACTTCTTTTTCGTCCCATTCTTCTCGGACGTCGAGTACCGCGCCGCGGGCCGGCCGAACGGACCTTCCCCGCACGGCGAGGCGATCCTCGACATCCTGGAGCGCAACGACACGAAAAAGTGGGTCGACCGCTTCGAGACGACCGACAAGTACTGGCGTCGCGCGCCGGAAAGGCACGTGCTCGTCCAGGCAGCGCCCGTGACCGGCTTCCGACACCCAAAGGGCCGTCGCGGCTGGCACCACTACAAGGTCCAGCTCGGGGCCCCGATATTTGTGAGCGTCGAGGTCTCGAGGTCCTGGACCCTCGAGTACCCGAGGTGTTCGGCGAAGAACGTCGTCATGCCCTACCCCGTCCCGGGTCGCGCCTGGCACGATAATACCGATAACGGCTGGGCCGCGACGGGTTTGGCGCTGCGCGACTCCCGAGACGGCGCGAGGCCCATCCTCGCGATGTACCGCGGGGGACGCCACGGCTGCGTCAACGTGCGCCAGAGCATTGCCGACGAGCTCGCCAAGGCGCCAGACGTTGCCGCCGCCTCTGCCCTCGTCGACGCGCGCTACCGCCGAATACGGCGACGCGGGCCCGCCCCGCGCCAGGCCGTGATGCAGGCCGCCGTCTTCTGTCCGTGCCCCGAGGGCGACTCCCCGAGCGCCAAGCGCCAGTACGACGCGCTCCTCGCCGGCTGCGTCCCCGTCCTCGTCTCCGACGACGCCCTCTTCGCCTACGACCATCGCGCCGCCCCGGCGGCTCCCTTTTTCTTCAATTCCTCCACATTTTCGCTCAGAATCAGAGAGCAGGACGCCCTCGACCACGGCATCCTCCCGACCCTTCGCGCTGTCGACCCCGCGACCCTCGAGGCCCTCCAGAGACGAGGTCGCGCCGCCGCCCCCTACTACCGCTACTACGCCCCCGGCCCCAACTATCCCGACGACCCCCTCCCCAACCACAGATACCCCGACGGCGGCGCCCTCGCCCTCCTCGTCGCCGACCTCGACCATCGCGCTTCCCGCAACCTAGTGGAGCCCATGTGGCACGCCTGCCGAGCCGAGCTCCGAGCTCCCCACTTGGACCTCACCAAGCAGTTCTGCGGCGACCCCCCGCCGCGCGTCTCCGTCCCTTATTATCATCGGTTTCATGATGTTGTAACTAACTAACTAATAACTTCAGACCTCTCCCGAGCATGGGAGGAGTCAGGCCGGACCCGCGGGAGGAGCCGGTACGGAATCAATCACAGAGGAAACAAAATCACGCAGTTGTTGGGGCTGAGGCGACGGACGAGGACGGACTTGTTGATGGTGGACCGCCACTGCGGACCGCGGTCTTGGTGCGAGGTCGTGCAAAAGCGTCGCAGGCCGCGGACGTCGTGTTGGTCCACGAACAATCGAGGCTGTCCGTCGCGTTCTGCCCAGCCCCGAGCGAACCCCATGATTCCCAGGGCGGACTTTTTTTTTTTTTTTTCCGGGTGCTACCCGGCCAGCCCGGGAGGCGAGCAGGCACCGTCTCACTCCGGGACGGCCGGGGCCGCCGCAGGGAGCAAGCGTCTGTTAGGCGCCGTCCTCCATCGCAACCAACGGTTGTTAGCGTATAAAAACAAACCCTCTAGTTCGTTGCCGGCCAACGCTGCTGCTGCTGCTGCTGCTGCTGCTGGTTTCACGGGGGCCGCCAGGGAGCCTGCCTCTGATGGGTGACTCGTCGCCGAGCAGCATTGCGACGTCGCCGCGGCGGCGCGATGCACAGAAGAAGCGATGGTTCAAACGTTCGGGGAGCGCGACGGTGCTCGTGGGGGCGGCGGTGGTGGTGGGGGTCCTGCACATGTCCCACTGGCACCTGGGGGTGCCTGGATGGGTCGGAGAGCTGCCGCGGCCGGCCGTCCCGTCGAGGCCCCGTGGGCGGTTCGCCGTGGCCGCGAAGCGCGCCGAGATCGCGGAGCGCCTCGCGATCCTCGAGCGGCGCCAGCAGGCGCTCGCGCGGCTCCGCGCGGGTCTCGAAACGGACGTCGTCGGGGCTGCGCCCGAGCTGACGGACTACTTTTTGCTTCGGACGACCCCAAGCGGCGAGGACGAGGAGGGCGCGTGCCGGTGGATCGAGCACGACGGCGTCGATCTCTTTCGCGGAACGTGCGACCTCGCGACGGTCGAGAATTCGGAAAATTGCGGCTCGTCGTGCGACGAGACGAACGCGTGCGTCGCTTGGACGCGCCTCGGCAGGACCTGCTATTTGAAAGCCTGCACCGCGGCGGGACCGCACCACGAAATCTCGGGGGCGACCTCGGCCTTGCGCGCGAACCACACGAGGTGTGCCGAGCTTCGGGGAATCGCGAGGGCAGAACCGCCGCGAGCCTGGCTCGAGCGCTGGCGCGTCGCCTACGGTACCCAGACCTTCGAGTCGCACCGCCGACAAAAGGCCGACGCGGACATGTTCGGCCCGATCGTGACGGTCCGCGGCGAACGCCACTCGGGCACCAACTGGGTGCGCGCGATGGTCTCAGAAAACTGCCCGACGGTCCCGCATCGCCTCTCTCCCTACCTCGACAGCGACGGCGCCTACGGCTGGAAACACGGCGGCGCGCCGCAGAACTGGAGCCCCGACACCAAAGACGCCATGATCGTGCTGATCCGGTCGGCCGCGGCCTGGCTCCCCAAGATGAAGCGCGTCGCCTATAACAGCGAGCTCGACGCGCGAGGTCGCGCCGCGAAATCGCTGTCCGCTTACGTGCGCGTTCCCTTCGTCGACAACTACGACACGAGACGCTATGCGAGCGTCGTCGACCTCCGCACCGCCAAATACAAAGACTACAGGGACCTCGCGCTTCGAGCTCCCAGAAACGTCTTCGCCGTCCGCTACGAGGACTTGGTCGAGCGCGGCGCGAGTTATTTGTTTCGAGCGATCGAGGCCCACCTCCCCGCGTGCGACGCCCGCGCCTTCGTCGAGGTCAAGTCCTACGCCAAGTTTGGGGCCACAAACCCCTCGAAACCCCACGTCGAGCACGTCCCCGACTGGACTCAACCCGACTGGAACGCCCTCCTTTCCAGACTCGACGCCAACCTCGAGACCGACCTCGGCTACGTCTACGAGCCCGCCACTCCCGGCGACTTCGACGTTAACCCCCCACCGACGCCGACCTGGCTCAGATTACCCTCCGCCTCCGAGACTCCTACTCTGTTGGCGCCGGCGGCGAATACGGGACGACGCCGCCGACGACGCGTTTTCTTCGTCGAGGCTACGGGATACACCAACAACAGCACCAGCGAAGGATGGTACTAGTTTTTTTCGGGTATATTATGAGCTCTCATTCATTCATTCATACGAACGAGTCGAGTCGAGTCGAGTCGAGTCGAGTCGAGTCATCATGAAGATTATTAATCTCTAGTAATCCGCGCATCGGTTCGATGATCGATATTTGTGTTCCTCGATGATGATGTAGTAGCCCGATTTCAAGTTGGGCTGGTTCTTGAAGGGAGTACGGCAGATGTCGTATTCGGTGATGCAGCATCTGCCTCTGTTTCGAACTCCGGCGGCGTACCACGACGGGTTTCGCACGAGACCGCAAACATAGGTGCCCGCGATCGCCTCGGGGTGTTTGACGCGGAGCCACTGGCTGTACGTTTCGTACTCGGAAAACCAGCGGATTTGACTTAATGCGCTTCCGAGCGAAGGTTCGGCGACGGCGCAGACCGAGAGCGGGAAGGTCAGGTTGGCCCTTCTCGAAGAAGACGCGGTCGCATCTACGTGCTCCAACATCTCGCGGACAAAGGCGCGTCGGGCGACTTGGTAGCCCACGACCCAGTTCCTTCGCGAGGGCGTCGGCGGGACCGGAAACCCCAGCAAGCGTGCTGCGGTCGTGTCGTAGCCGTTGACGTCGTTCGTCGCAACGACGTTCTCGGCGAGAAAGACGCGCCGTTGGTCGTCGACGAGCGGCTCGGGGTAGACGAGCACGTTGTCGGCGTCCCAAATGAGGTAGTTCTCGCTAAGATCATCGATCCAGAGCGCCGCCCCCAGCTTGATAAACTGCTGAACGTACCACCCGAGGGGCTTGCTCCAGTGACCCCGAGTCACTTGGCGGCACGCCGTCGCGAGCGTCGCAAACGACACCGGGAGAATCTCGCGTTCGCCGATGCAGACAACGCGCGGGTCGATTGCCGTCGCCTTTGGGCAGTTGAGCTCGGGCTGCGCCGTGACGTAGTAGACTCGTCGCAACTGATAAAAATACAACAGCCGTCGAAGGCCGATGGCCGAGGAGCACATTACCCCAATACTCACCACGACAGCATCCATGTCGGAGTAGTTGAGTCGTTCGATCCGCGGAGCGTGCGGACACGCAACGACGGGCCCTCCTATAGCCCTTCGCGTTTCCTTCGGGACGACAAGAACGCCGCCGCGACCTTCTTGTTGCTCTAAGCGTAGGACTCCTCCTCCTCCTCCTCCGGAGCTCACGTCGATCCGATCGCTCACGTCGATCGATCGATTCGCAGCCAAGGCGTCTGCATATTGGTAGAGTTCGACGTCGAGGGCGTTGCCTCGTCGAAACGCGTCGTCAAACCCGTCGGGAAACGCGACGCGCCTTCTCTGTACCTGGGCGCGCTTCGCTCGCGCAGTCCAGCCAAAAATACCCTGAAACTGCACCGCGTCGCGGTCCTCGAGGCGTTCGAGGATCGCAACGACGTCGCAGCCATCCAAAAAGCGCATCGCGCGTTCGAGGTGCGTGCGATCTATCGCCCCGCGCGGACGGTCGTAGGCTCCCGAGAACACTCTCACAAAGAAGTTGTCGAAGAGTCGCCAATCCGAAGCCAAACTGTGGAAGGGCCGCGGGAGCCGTTGTTCGAGGCGGTCTTGGGTGCCCTCGACAAACCGCTTCACGTGAGCCGGATCGAAGTGCTCCCACGCGATCGCCGATCGCGCGAATTTCTCGGGAAGTCGCAGCATCGTGCCCACCAACAGCGACTCTCGACACTCGAGCAACCTCTGGTCGACTTGATGCTCGATGCTCCCGAATGTCGCGCCCTGCAGCTTGAATTCGGCGACGCGATCCTCGCAACTCCAGAACGGTGGATCATCCACGAGCATCATGTCCTTGTCGTCCCGCGACAAAAAATTGCAATTCTTGTTCGGTTTCACGATCCTCTCTCTCTCGGCCGCCCAATTGCAGACCCCCGTGCCTCCACACTTGTGGACATGGACCCACGTAATGGGTTTGCGCCCGGCGGCCGCGCAGAATAGCGCCAACAGAAACAACATCGACGTTGGTTTTCTGGCGGACAAAAAGTTCGCAAAAAGGGGACAACGAAATTAAGGGTTTTTAAGAGGTCGACTCCTATGAGGTGGGGGGGAGGGTTGAAGATTTTGGTGCCGGCCGTCGTCGAGCCGCGGGGCAGGCGAAGAGGACAGGCTCCGCCCGAAGGCCATACTCATGCATGCTGCCGCCAGATGTATGTGCGACGCAGTGTGGCGTCCTGCTGCCAGTGCTGGGCGTGTGCAGCCTGGGTGGGGCTGCCCGAGGCGGCGACATAGCTGAGGGCGGTGATGGCGCAGCACGCCCGGCTCAAGGCGCGCTGGCGATCCGATACTCGCGGTAGACGCGGCGAGCTTTTACCGCCATGGCCTCGGTGTTAAAAGTCGGCACTGCCACTTTCCACCCAAGTCCGCGCTGCGATGCGCTCTGCGCGTGTTGTTGGCGAGGCTAAGGCATTGCAGTGGCCTCGAACGAACACCGGGGAAGGCTGTCCTCAGCTTCCATAACAAAAATCCCTTGACATCCATTATGTCCCCACAACTCACCAAAAGCATCGATTCCCCACACGCACCCTAGCAGTCGACCTTTAAAAAAGCCGTGATTCCAAGTCCCCTCGCGGGTGCCCTCGGCTCAATCGTCGTGCAACAGCTGCCGACCGAATCTTTGCACCCCTCGCTCTTGCATGCCGGGGTAAGTCGACTAGTGCGCGGGCGTTTAGGGGCTTTGGGGGAAGCGAGGGGTGTCTGAGAGGCGGAGGAAGTCGAAGTGCGTCTCGAGATTTTGGCTGTAAGCACGGACGACGCAAGGAGAAGCGGCTTTTGCGCCCGTCTGGGCATGCGGCTGAGCCTTACTTTGACGCCAACATGACGGCGTTGTCGCCCTGGAAACTCTATCTATCTATCTATCTATCTATCTATATGTTTCCTACGGCAGTTTCGAGGAAGGCGCGCGTCACGAGCTACCGAGTATTTATTTCGGGGACAAGACGTGGGTCATTTTTATATTCCAGCGCGGCCGCGAAGCTGACGACAGCGCCGCTTCAAGCGGTGGACTTGTTGTCGTCGCCATCCATCGCCGGCCGCCAAAGATGTATTAATTAAAATGGCACTTGAAATTCACGGGCTGAGTGAGACACCGTTTTCGTTTCGGCGTTTTCGACGCTCAAAACTTGACATAGTAGTAATAATCCTTTGGTTGAAAAACTAGCCCTCTCGAAGGGAGGCTTGTGAGGCTTGTTTTCCAAAGCGCTTCGGGTGATTAATGCGTGTGCGAAACCGTCGTCGCCGAGGTTGGGTTCAGATGAAAATCCTTACCCTGCAATACTTCCCCCTACAATAATAATCCTCACCCTCATGGCTGCCGCGTTGATCCTCGCGGGCTACGGCATTTTTCTCGCGTTCACCGGGTGGGCCGGATCGCCACCCGCCCACGCGCTCTACGCTGGGCTCGCGGGGGGGTCGCTCCTGGTCGCCTGCGGCCTCGGGGCTCTGGGATCCCCACGAAAGGGGGACCCCGGCTACGTTCGTTGGATGATCGCCGTCCATGTCGGCTTGCTCCTGACTGCTCTTTTTTTGGCTGTCTTCAGCGCGCAGTTCCTTCGCGCGAAGACTCAGCGCCAGCGCCGCATCTTCGCCGTCATGGCCGTCGGGTCTCTCGCGGCCTTGTTCTTGCTCATCAAGGCCAAACCAAAAAAAACTAAACCCTAATCCTGGTCTGACTGTTAGCTTTCGTACTCATCCTCACTCTCCGCCGACTCTGCGTCCCGGTCACCGCCTGCAAACCGTTTCGCTTGCCGCGGGCTGCCTGGGCCTCTTACACACTCGCGTCTCCGGTCCTGGCAGCTTACTGGTCGCCTCTAGGAGGCCGGAACACCCTCTGCGCAGAAAGCGTCTGGGTAGGGCGAAAGTATATTTGTAACAATAGGGACGACTTTTTTCTCCAGATCAGCCCGCATTTCTACAATCCCCGCATTATAAAGGAATTTTGTTACAACAGCGGTAAAGCGAGGACAACAGAGCGGGCGGGGGGAGAAAGCTGGAGAAGATGGTGGAATCTGGGCGGCACAAGCCAAGGACGGGCGGCGGCTGACGAGGACGAAACGTGCACGGTCGCGGGACCGACTGCCGAGGATTTATCAGGCTGATGTAGGGGCGGGGCGGGAGACGGGCCCTCGGGGCCGGGGCGTGACCGTAGACCGATGTCCTCGACGGGCGCGGCATTATGGGCTCATCCGCTCGCTTGGGACAGGTGTCTACGCCACACTCGTGCGGCACACTCATGCGCAACTCGATCCCTCTGGTCTTCGGGACGACTAACTAACTAAATAACTAACTAACTAACTAACTTCGGACCTCTCCCGAGCATGGGAGCCTTGCCGGACCGACAGGAGCCAGTCCAGAATCACGGGTCTGTAGACGAGGGGCGCCGAAAGGTGGGTCGGCGGAGAGTGATCATCGGGCTTGTCGCCATGCGACGTGGACCGCGATGTGACTGACAACCAACTCGTCGATAACCTTCCGTCTGCGCCCCGCGGCCATACCCCGTCCCACTGCGAACGTTCCGGCTGCTAACCGGCCCGCCCGGGAGGCGAACAGGTGCCAACCTACGCCGGGAGGGCGGATGCCCTCGCAAGGCTCAGGATTCATGAGGCACCGTCCTCCATCGCAACCATGCGGTCAGCGATCAGGGTAAGGGACGAGACTTTCTAGAAGGAAGTCAGGACGTCGTCGGCTGTCAACGTATAGGCCAACTTCTCGCTCGCGGCAGCGTACTATCGCGGTGGCATCAGCATCCAGCATCGGCATCGAGCATCGGCGCGTCCACAGGCGTCTCTTTTGACTCGGTCGGCGTCGAGATCTCGCCGCACTTGAGTGACTGCTGGAAATCCCGGTTGTTGCAATCGAGACTGTGATTCCACACCTTACAGTAGTTGTCGCCTTGTCCACAGGTGCCCGTCGAGCCGCCTCGGCGGCAGCACCGGCCCCGCGTCGCAGTGTGCCACCCGTTCGCAAGATTGCTGCAGTAGGCGTCGCAATTGTTGCTGAGTCCTCATGATCCAAAAATAACGTGATTAGGGTTTCAAACGTCCCATAACAAGGCACGAGGGTAACTAACTGGTAAAAAAAGTCTTGAGGGTTGAAGGTGGGTTGTTACCCTTACGTCAGCGCGTCCACGTTCGAGGGGGTACTCGCTGATGCGCCTTCTCGTGATCCTCGGCCTCCTCGCCGGCGCGGCGGTAACAAAGCCACGTGATCGTCCGGCAGTTGTTGTTCTTGTAGGCCTTCGTGCCGCAATCCGCGCGGCCGGCCCTCATCGCGGCGACCCAGAGGCGTGCTGCCGTTCGCCAAGGTTAGATCAATCTCTCCACAGAGGTTGGTGACACCTCGCAGGCCCGGCGATGACCATCAAAATCAGTTTGCGGCCGAATGAGTCGGTGGATTCGGCGATCATGCGACTCCGTCGCGAGGTCAACAAATCGGGTCACCTGCGCGTCCTCAAGGTGATCTCGCGCCTTGCCCAACTAATCTCCTCGCAGACCAAACGCTTCTTCGAAAACCCGCGCGAAAAGAAGAAGCGTAAGTTGGTTGAATCAAGAATGAAAATGAAATTCGCCCGCGCAATGCAAAAGCGCCGGAACAACAACCGCCAGATGCAGTAGCTCTCAACATCGGCGGCGCCCGCCCGCCCGCCCGCCCGCCCGCGTATGTGGCTGGCCTGCTGCTCCAGCTGATTTCCACAAGAAGAAAGCCTGCTTGTAGAAGAAAATGCTCGCTTAAGTACACTAAAGCACGTCAAGGCTAGTGCGAACAAGTAGTCGGAGCACAAAGTGCAAGAGCGACCCGCACCCCCGTTGTGGGTCTGCACTTCTTGTTGCAGGTGATGCGTTTGTTTTATGATGAGGTTTAACACGAACTCCGGCGTTTGTTTGTTGACACCGAGGAGAAAAGTCGGTGCTTGAGCGAGTGGAGAGGATCAAACCGGTCGCGGCGGTGTTGGGGCGGATGTTCTCGCTGCTGCTGCTGCTGCTGCTGCTGCTGCGGCTAGTGGTGCTGCTGCTGCTGCTGTTGCTTAGGGCCGTCAATTCTGATGGCGGTGCCTCTGCTGACTATGGGTGTCTCGTGATGAAGGATAGAACGCGTCGTCGGTCCTCGAGAATAAAATAATGTTCGAGGCTCGTCAATAGGAAATAGAGAGCGCACGAAAAAGTCACCTCGCAAGCTTGCGGTAGTTGGAAGTGGCGAAATTTGAGGCGCGCGTGCCGGCGGCTTTCTTGGAGCGGCTTGAACGGTAGGCGGAGGCGGAAGCGGTGCGGGCGGTAGGTCTCGCGGGCGGCGCCGTCCATTGGAAAACGACGATGATTGCGGTGATGTTGTCGAAACTGCGGAGACTCGTCGCTCGCGCGATGAGGGCGGCCGCAGCGATGTCGATGATGCCCTCCGAGAGGCGGCCGGTCTTGATCGCGTCTCCGAGGACGTCGTAGACGCAGTCGACGGCCTCTTGGTCGGAGAGCGCGTCCCAGAGACCGTCCGTGGCGAGGATGAGGAAGTGGTCGTTTCTCGTGAGGGTGCGGTCGCAGATGTCGGGTGTCGCCGACAGAACCTCGTTCCTTGGCGCGGCGAGGGTCTTGAGCTGGCGATCTCCGAGCGCTCGAGAAACGGCGAGCATGACGGGACAATCGGCAACGGCGAGGCGCCACACGCCGCGGAAGGCCACCTGGCCACCCGCCGCTTCGATACGAGCCTTTTCGGAAGCGACGTCGGGCTTGTGGTCGCACGTGAGCCGCACGCTGCGGTGTCCCGAGCCGAGCACGGCGCGCGAGTCGCCGCAGTTGGCGACCGTCAACGCGCTGCGCTCGACGAGTGCCGCGAGCGCAGTCGATCCGTCGACTACCCCGGAGGCCACGAGTTCGGCGTCGCACGAGGCGAAGGCGCGGCACCATGCGGCTCGGTCGACCGCGCCCTCTTCCAGCAGGTGGCGATGAAGCGTAAGTCGCGCGTGCTCGGCCGCGCGCGTCCCGTTGTGGCCGTCGAAGACGGCGCAGTATACGGCATCCTTCAAGTCGACGATGGCGTGCCGATCTTCCTGGCAGCGCTTGAGACCGCAGCTCTCGGCGCGACCGATCCACCACCGAACCATCCGCTGCCGCTGCTGCTCGGGCGCCGCGACCGTCGACTGCTCGGGCAAGGATGAGCACGACAACCTTTGCTCGCCCAATTCGACCGTCGAAGCTCCCGAAGGTCTGGACTCGTCGAACGACACCTGCGCCCTCTTGGCCGGCGACTCGACGGAGAAGCTCGAAGACACCGACGACGACGACCACCGCAGCACGGGCGACGTTGGCAACTCGCCCGCATCCTCCAGTGCGCCGCCGAGCTCGTGCGGCATATTCATGATCGGGTCGGCGCCCAGCGACAAGGCGCGCTTCCTCGGTTGTTGTTGCATCATTCGTGTCTGCACAAAAAAGGCGCCTGCGATGTGACGAGAACGAGTGGACCAGGATGTTGTTGGCAATCGCACACAAGCCGGACGTCTCTCACGTCGTCGTCAAATGCGCTCCGCCGGGCAGATAACGTCCGCGAGGTGCTCTCTGGAAGACGACTTGGGTCTCAAACTCAAGTAGGAGTCGCCTGATGGACGAGACGAACTTCGTTCCGTGAAACTAGGTGAGTTGTGGTTATCGTGATGTCATGTCCTTGCCTTATTCCAATCATTTTACTAGAATCGCAACAGACGTTTGGTAATGTCTTCGGGGAAATCATAATTATAGACAAAAAACGCTTGCTAACCCTATTTCTGCTCCTTGCTTACCCTAATGTCACCGCTGGTGCTGCTGTTGCTGCCACTACTACTGAAGGGTAAGCCTTAATAGAAAAAACAAAACAGGCGAAAGGTACGAGAAAGAGGAGGGTAATGTATTATTTTTAGTCTTCATATCAATATATATGTATCATATCACATGACAGATACAAATAGATATATATGGCAAGGATTATGAATCTTTATGTAATAAATACTACAGGGTTGTTCAAGATAGTTAGTTAGTTCAAGATCAGAAGCGCTTCGAGGTCAAGGTTCATCAACTGCGCGAAGGCAGTGTCGACGCCTGCGGCGGGGCGGAGCGCAAGCGCGACGGCGAGGCGCGGGTTCGGAACTCGGCGATGGGCGCGCCGCCGGCGTTGGTGGTCTTCCGCCTCGCTGGCCGCCGGACGGTTTGTGTCGTCATCCCGTGCCGCGTGGGGGTCCGCCGTCGCTCGCCACAAAGGCGTGAGCCATCACGCGGCTTATTATTTTCGCGAGAAAAACCGGAAGAGGACGTCAGAAGCATTCTTGCGTCCTACAGGTTATTTCTTTTTATCTTTAAAGAAAATATGGAATAACAGCTCGGTATCACATTGAACTTCCCGTTTTTGCGATCCGTTTAGTGTCGAATATACTAAAAGACTGAGCTGGCGCAGGCTGTTTCGCGAAAAAAACGAACGCATAAGGGCTAGTTTTTCAACAAAAGACATTACCGTATACGGCTCTAGACACAGAAGCGACGCTCGTGCTCTGTCGTAGAGGTCAGGTGTCGCGCCCTTTATTTTTTGTCGTGATAATCATCATGATCGCAAAGAAAGAGCGCCAGTGTTACACACAGAAACACAGAAAAACACACACACAGAGAAAACGACATTGTTGTTTCTCCCTCGATAATCGGCTGAGGTGAGTTGGGTTGAATGGCGGTACACACGAGAGGGGAGAGAGGCCAGAAGGCAGACAGAGAGGTAGTTGTGATCGTCTTGGGTCAAGAGCGCCAGGGCGTCGAGCCCCGCGCGACGCGACCGGTGCAAAATCGTCGCGGAGTTTGCGGCTGAGGAGTAGGTGCGTTGAATGGCCGACGAGAGCAGGACTCTTCCGAGAGAGCAGCTCGATGCAGCGCGGCGAGCACAGCAAGAGAGGGAAGGTGCATGAATGAATGAAAGAATAAATCCGCGAATGGAGAATAAGCTCTGCGTTGCGAGAGCCGAAAGGTAGAAAAAAGATAGTGACCCCCCTCGCACGCGCGAAGGGGAAGAAAAAGTGAGCGCGCTGACTGGTGTTTTTTTTTTTTTTGAGGTGGTGGAGGCGTTGTCGATTTCGTATCCTCGTCTGAAGCTCATCATCAGCTCAGAAATCGTCGGAGAGCTCGCCCCGGGGGTAGAATGAAGAGCGCGGCTGGGAGGCCGAGGGGAGAGGCGCGAGGGCGTTGCGGAGGGCGGCGCGCGCCTGGAGGCGTCTCTTTTCCGAGCGTAGAAGCGAGGCGAAGGCGTGACAGCGCGCCTCGTGGTTGGGGGCCTCCAGGAGGAGCTGCGCCGCCTTGTGCTGGCCAATTATGGGCTCGAGCTCGTCGGCGACGCGAGCCTTCAAGCGGAGGAGATCGCGCTGGAGCTCGGAAGGGAGCTCGGAGACGGAAAGCGCAAATTCGGGCTTGTGTTCGGCGAGGACGAGACCTTCCCTACCGGCAAAAAATTCTGGCGGGAGGCGTCCCGTCCTCGCGAGGAACTCCACGAGACGGTCGTGGAGCTCGGCGTAAATTCGCCTCGCGCGCGTCGTCGCCCGCGCCTTGAGATACGAGAGCCAGCAGGAATTGGCGAGGTGCCAGAGCGACCCGACGCCTGACCCGACGCCTGCGCCGAGCGCGCCGATAGCTTCCTCGCGGAAACAGACGTCCTCGTCGAGCCTCTTCTGAAGTTTGGCGATTTCTGCGAGCTCCTCCAAGACGAGCCGCTCGTATGGGGGCTCGTTGGTGGTCGAAGCGCCCTTGTTGATCAGCAGGTTGTTGCTATTCTTCTTCTTCTTGCGCTGCGGACGAGCTTCTAGCGAGCTCGTGTCGACGCGCGCCGCCGCCGCCTCGAGGCTCTTGCGCTGCTGTTGCTGCCTGCGCGTCGAGAGCGCGTGCAGGAGCTCCTGGATGCTCCCGTTGATCGACTCGAGGCGGGCGATCATCGCGGCGAAGGTCGTCGTCGCCTCGTCGTCGTCGTCGTCGTCCGTTTGGCCGCACGGCAGCGTCTCGGTGAACGCCGGCTCCGTCTCCTTGTCGCGCACGACCGAGGCGCGGCAGTACATTCGGCCGCCCTCCTGCACGACCTTGCGGATGCGGACGCGCTGCGCCTGGACCGTGTGCTCGCACACGCGCGTTCCCGCCTCGTTGTCCTTGACGTCGGTAAGGTAGAGCACGCATCCCGTCTCGGCGAGCCGCACGTCGCCGCTTTCGTCCGCGATGGGGGTGCTCCCCTCGGCAGCCTGGCCGTCCATGGCCGCCACGTTGTAGGCGTATTCGAGCTCGTCGTCGACCGAGCTCAGGATACCCTTGGCGAGCTCGCCCCGCTGGTCGCGTTCGCCGAGCGTGACGACGAATCGTCGCCCGCCCGACAGGAGGATCTCGTCGTAGAGCTTTTCGAGGAACACGTCCGTCACGGCGATCCAGTGGGTCCCCGTGGGAAGCAACGGCGCGTCCACGGCGACGAGCGGGAGCTCGAGCTCTTCGTCGTACGCCGCCCGGTCGTCCTGCTCCCAGTTCTCGATCCACGCCTCCTGCGGCAGCCATCGCACCGACTCGGACAGCGGCACCGTCAACTCGTCGCGTCGTCTCTCATCGAGATCCTCGGCGGCGTCGTCGTCCTCTTCTTTCGCCCTAAGTCAAGTCGTCCGATGAGAGACTTCCCATCCAAGCGTCACTCACCATGTCGCCACCCGTCGCGACCAGGACCCCACCGCCACTTCCCGTCTTCTCTGGGCCACGTGCTGGATCCAGTTCCTGTTCGGGCCCTGGCCCAACTGCCAGGCCCCCACCGCGAGCACCACCAAGGCCGCCCGCAACCACGCCTCCATCGAGCGATGCGTGGACTGATGAGACTTCAACAACGCGTGATTTGGTTGTCACGCACCTCACAAAGGGTAAGTCTCAAAATCATACGAAAACTTCAATGCTGGGGAATCTTCTTCTCCATCTTTTATATTATGATTGATTGATTTTACCCTAGTGTTAAAAAAAGAAAAAACAAAACCCTCGTCTGCGCCGTCATCATGGACCGCGCGTGGGCTGCTCTTCCAGTCAACGGACGTGTGCACGGCGACGAAGAGGGCTTCGAAGACGGCTGCGCCCCCCCCCGGAGCGCGGCTGAGTACCTACTCCGGGTGCGTGCGGAGGCCGACCGGATGTGAGGAATATCGATGTCTTCTTCTTCTTCTTCTTTTTCTTCACACGTCACGCGCTCGCAGACCCGACGTGATGCTTGCCTTGGGCGAGGCCGAGCGCTCCGACGCTGATTCGCCGACGCCCGACGAGTCGTCTGGGCACTCGTCGTGTGCGCCGCCGGTACGTTTGGGGGTCGTCGATCGTTCGAGCCTTCGCAGGCGCCGTGGGAAGAGTCGCTATTGGCGGACCTCTCCACCCTCAGAGTTTCTCTCGGTGTCTACGGGGCCCGCGGTATCGGTACGAAGCGTTTCCCGCGAATCGCTTTGCCTCGGATGAAGGACGCTCGCGGTTGGGAACGATTTTGCTTTGGCGAGGCCAGGTTCTCGGCGGCCGCCCGAGTCTGTCCTGACGAGGAGTTGCCCCAGGTTCCCCTCGCCGGCTGGCCGCCCCGAACCCGCCTCGTCCTTCAATTCGATGCCGTCATGACGCAAGCGGTCCTCGCGCACCACGTCGACTGGCTCGAGATGGCGCCGAGCCTCGACGCGAAGCACGCGCTCTGGCTGTACGCGCTCCTCGCGAGGCTCGACAAACCCATGCATCGCGACACCGAGTCCGTCCTTCGCCGCCTCGTGCTTAGACTCGTCGCGCTTCGCGCTTCGCTCGCAAACGCGGCTGATCCCCGGCTTCCGCTTATCCAGATTCTCGTCGTCATAGCTGGCGTCTACTTTGGCCAGGTGCGCTTTTTTCCTTCCTGATCTTCTCCTCGTGTGACGGGACACCCACCCACCCACCCCAGGCGGCCCGCGACGAAATCGAAGGTCGAACTCACCCGACTCCAGTCACGTTGCCGGCACCCCCCCTCGGCGACAAAGAAGAACCTGATGATGATAATCATAAAAACGACGACGACGACGACGACGAGGAGGAGGAGGAGGAGG